>JAIPMN010009710.1:0-12283 GCA_020650975.1 Apostichopus californicus
CAATGAAAGAGATGGTAGAGAGAAGGACTGCACGTTTGTGATCAGTTTATAAAATGTAAATCACCATCTGCAGCCGATGAGGTTTATACTGACCCGTTGGTAGAATATTTTTTTCACTTCACATCCCGGACTCAGTTTCTTAATGATTATTGAGACAAAAATGGAATCCTACTTCAGTTTCCCAAGGTGATATAAACATAATATCAACGAAACCATCAACAGACATCACGATTTGATATCAATAATTATAGTATATATTATATACTGTGAAGCACAAGAAACATATTGTGGACATTTCGAAATAGCTTACGAGAATTCCGAGTCCACATTTTATTGACGATCTGACATAAACTGATCTGCATATCTCCCATCCTTGTAATACTATAGGTTAATGTTAAAAACGTATATTTTTATATCAATATTTAAGTTTGTCTTTGAAATTTCCGTAGACTATTTGGTAACAGCGAAAAATTGAGGGGGCTCTTACAACTTGTATATGTAATATTACCTTTCCTTAATAAGTAGTGAACGGTACATGGTGCTCGCTGTATTATTCGAATCTTATACATACTCACACTGTACACTGCGTTGTTTATCATGTACGACATATACGGGAGGCTTTATATTCACGATATAGTATTAATAAGCCAACCCGCGTTTTTCAGATCTGGCAATCTACTATACGTTTTGTATCATGTGGAAAGGAATGCAACTAGCGAGTAACTCATTATCACTTCTCCACTGTACCTATATTAGCGTATGGCAGCAGGTTAAGCGTTTTTTCTTATCAAATTAGTAATTGATTAACTACCAAACTATGTAACTAAAATAACTAACTCATAAACTTAACAACTAAGTAAGTATGGTAACTAATTACATAACAACGTGATATTAACATTTACAAATTGTAAAACAAATACAATCTGTTTCTTCCAAGTGCTCCATCTACGTCCTGAATATACTCTCCTATCGTGCTATACTGGGAGCGGGTCATAGTCCTCACATAATACATAAAGAATGATTAGCACACCTTGGTGGAACTCAATTGTTTTACGCACAATGTAAAGGGAAAAAAACATATTGTAGGGTGTAAATTATGTCATCGATATCTATAGTTAAACACATTGTCAAAAGTTTATATTGAATATAGATATTGTGAAAACAATACTTATTTACATAACGCATTATACCGACGGTCTCAATGCGCTTTTACAAGAAACAAAATGAGTGTACAAAAATACAGCATAAGAGGACAAAAGCATAGATAATTGTCTCAGTCAAATTTTTATCAAGATATTTGCAAATTGGCTAAATCTTCTTATAGAGTGTGAAGCAGAGCGGCAGATATGTTATTTACATGAGGCATCAACGTGAGTTTATCGTCAAAATAACACCAAGGTCTGTAACAGAGTGAACGGGAGATATACATAAATCGTTAATCGTAACGGTGGTTACAGGGGGGACAGTACAGAACCGTGACGAAACATGCATCAATTCTGTTTGTGTTGTCATTGAGAATTAGCTTATACATGATTCGAGTTTTTCAATAGTCTGATCCTTTTCATCAATATTCATTGCACATACACTTGTGAATCTTCTGCATAAATCATTCCTTGCAGACCGTGAGATGTAATAATGACACGAAAGTAATAATATAGTTAAACTGACCAAAAATGTTTGACGCATAAATTCTGTTGTAGAGTAACATTACTTTGTTTAGAGCGTCAGCGTTTTGTAACGATGGATGTTAAAACACCGCAAAACCTTTAAAACAAAATCCTGGTCATGCCCTTTAAATTATTTCAGTGACCAATATGTTAAGTCTACCAGTCTCACGGGGAAGTGTTCACGTGCCTACACGATTCAGTTTCGCAATGCGCACGTTTATTTTGTCAATTGAAAACAACTGCTTCCTCCATGCAATTGTGACAGTTACTCGAAGCATTTAAAAGAAAACGTGGATTGTTAGTTTAGTTTGTTAGTGAAACAACACAAAATGATCCAATAATGTAAACGGAACCTTAAACTAGATTTGATTCCTTATCCTTATGTATATAGTATGTACCCTGAATCAATAGTCTGAGCTTCATACTCTATGATGTAATGTTTGCCAAGTGAACAAATGTTCTTCACGTGAAATATGTGAAATCAAAACTTCTTAAATTGTACTGAAGCATAATTCAAATGTGCACTTATTTAGTAGTGGTTTCCTAATATATTGTATTTATTTAGTAGATTCAGTATCTTTATCTAGTTCTAATCTATAACAAATACATATAATATATGCAATTTTCATATTTGCTATATTACATGATGCTAGTCTGTTGGCATTGGTATCTTACCTACTTTATACATTATACATTTGTATACAAAAAAGATGTCAGCTATTGGCCTACCATCCAAGTTGGTGAAGATCCACTTTACCCAGCTTGACGTACATTTTAATACGAAATGAATACCTAAATTCTAACTTTAACATGTCCGTCAGAGGCTTAGATTGTTTATTATAGGGCTATCCCGATGTTTATTCACTGTCAAAGCATTATTTATATTCGATGGTTTATGCAGGTGTGCCTTATTTGTTTTTATGTTGGATTAGTCTCAGCGACTTTATACCGTTGTGTGTATTTCGAATATGATGCGTCACGAATTACCAACGGTACGTATTACATGTGTTCATTTGTAAGGGGCAGCAACGATTTTACCTTGAGAACTGATCTTTGTCATAGAAATAATTCACAAGTTGTACAATGACTTTTTCATAGACCTAAACATGTTAGACCACTGTAATCCGTTGAAATTAAATAGTTTAAATCGTTCTTGCCGTATTTTGCTATTACCGTGAGCTTCAATCAGGTTATTGCTTGTACATAAACCATTGCAAATGATACATTTTAATAATTGATGTCGAAATTAATATTCATTTCAATTTGTAGCGGTAAAAGAAGCGTTCGTTGATTTCGATCGCTTGGCTTGATGACAATTTTCTTCCTCCTCAATTTATTGTTTCATACTTTATTTCATTCGTACAATCCACATTTTTTGGGATTTCGTAGCCGGACGCGTCGCAGTTTGCATCATTACTTTTAGATGCTGAACAATTCACTTTGAGATTATCTGTAGTGATCATTCGTGGGACCATAACTTCAGCATTAGGTACGCACGTATGACACGTTGCTGTTTTCCCCGCGTCAGCATTAACATATGTAGAAACCATTGCATCGCCCGGTTGTAAAAAGATTGCTTTATTCGTTGAAACTGGTTTAGGAAATCCATTAATCTTCAAATATCGAATATATATTGATAGAGCACCAACGACAAGCACCAGGATTGATACTGATACTAGAAGAACAGCCACGACGGGAATACAGTTGCATGCTGTTGGTTGTTGGTGATTGCCTTTGGTGTAGCGAATGTCAATGGACCATGTAAAATAAAGAAAACAAGTAAGACAATGCCATTAAGGTATCTTCAAACATAAGAAATATCCAGCTAACTATTTCAACGCTATACTGTATTAGGATACCAATCGTCAAACACAGGAATTCGAAAATATTCTAGTAATCTTTATCTACTCACTTGGTTCTTTCCATTGGCCTCAGATGCTTAACAAGCAAAAGTCATAGTATGTAAGCTTAACGAATAGTTATTTGTTTTGCATAGAAATAATATATGTATTCTATATATATATACATTTCTTCAGTACGCAATCATTACTATAGTGTCCAACATTTTATTGTTATGTTTTTCTTTTCAATTATTGCTGAAGTATAGAATCAGTCACAACTACTGTCACTTGCTAGGGAAATACTGATTCTAAGTTTGATATTTGTTAAGTCTTGGAAAATCTGAGACGCATAAACTGACAGCAGCTATTAACGACTATAGACCTATACTGTAGCTACTATTACTAGACCAATCACGACAACAATATAATTATCGTTAGAGGACATACCAATACCGGTACTAACTGAGTTGTGTGTCTTACCATCTGTCATTTGTTCTTTACTATAACTCGCCAATGATGTGGTTGATCCAATATAATGTAGGGCTGCGGTCGTTGAAGATGAATTTGTGGGAGTTTCATGTTGCAATACGTTGATGGTAACTCCTGTGGCGCCTATCTTACCACAGTTACATTCGATGTAGCAATTTTCATGAGAACTTGTTGCAATGAACCTTTTCGATGAATCTTGAATATAAAGAAAATTTGCTGATATGTCCATAGTATCTTGAAACATGACAATTTATTTTAATCACTTTCACAATCGTGAGCTTTCTTTGAAGTTCAACGTTGATTTGGGGAATTTCTCTGGTCCACTAAAGAGAAATGAATAATTCAGGTTTATTAGCAAACCTAGATAAGTTTGTTGTCATGATTTGACGTAATGTTAGATGTTTTGTGGTTAATCTGGCAATTTTCCACTCTTACCCTCATATTCACACGTCATCTCTCATAAGACTGTATGCATTCATACAAAGATAAACAGCGGCATAAGGCTCTGACAAATAAACAAATCGTCTTCCACAGGTGGAAAACATGTCAGCCAAAATTAAATTACGTCAAGTCAGAGATTTTGTTTCGTTGCATAGAACTACATAATATTTCAGACCCTTACATCTTTAATAGAATACAAACAATATACACCAGACAATTGAAAGGAAAAAGCTGGGGAGTGATTTACAAAAAAAAAAACTTTTCAAATGCTTGTATAGGTGTAATCACCCCGAAAAACTACAACATGATCCAAACATCGCAAACATGTGATGTTTAGTTAAAAAGAATAAAAGAACGAACTTGCACCACACCGTTTGTTTGCTAGAACTGTTTGGGACGACACTGAAAAATATCTAACTTCATATTTATACTAAGTCTGGTTTGCTCCTTGGCTCCCTTGATTCATGGGAGTGTTTAAAAAAGAATACGAAACTTGTGAAACGAAAGTCATTGGTAAAATCCTAAGATTCCCCTTTTATTTCCGTATTTGTTACGTGAGTGACACAGTAATCACTGCTATATAACTATACATAAACTATAAAGTACCCCAAGATTTCTTTTTGAAATGGAAAATGAACTGATGACATAGCCTTAACAATTACCGTAATTCAACAGATTAGTTTTAAACTTAAGATTGAAAGTAATTGTTCAGTGAAAAGCAATGAAACAACAACGACAGTTAGATCTGTGTGTAGCCCATTATGAGGTTTTTTAACTTCTTTTATATCAAGAATGATAAAATAGCTATCAAGACGGGTGTCGTGGTTCGTTAACTTTACTCTGTTTTTGTATTGTCACATCATACTCAAGATTTGATAAATATCTGCTATTTGTAAATGTGCACATTCTTTTAGACATACATTTTCTGAGATTTGGATCAGTTAGTCAATGACGTTAAGCGTTTCTTAGACGTTATCAACCGAGTTTGTAAATTTTGTAATCAAACGTTTACAGATAACATAATGTCGAAAATAATTCAGATGTACGGCAATTTTCATGACACTAAATATAATATTCAATCATAATATGCTACTCCTTGTCTCTCCACCAGAGATGAGATCATGTGGCTGATTCGATTCAGCTAGTTATACACTACTGAAAGAAATACATAACTTCAGGCTCCACACCATTAATATTTGATATATATATATTAGTAAAATGAAACCCTGTGAGATTGATAAATAATGTCCACGTTACTGGTGGGATATTCGTGATACCCCGCAACGTATTACGTTTCCAGGAGTAGCATCTTTTCTGCATTGGAAGGATTTGCTACCACCAAGATGCAGCAAGTTCTAATGCATCTATAAATTTCAGATATCAATACTACTTGGATGTTTGGTATTTTGTTATAATCTGATTTAATCACCATCATGTGATTGTGTTCTCTGTTTAACTGTACCATTGACAATTATACAAGTACAATATTTACATTTGGAACCTTTAACCTATGGTCTTTTCACCTACCGATATTAGAACAGTTTGTTTTGAATGTACTCGTCTCTGGACATGTTACTGCTACATGCTCACCCTCTGTAACACTGAATAAGGACATTTCCGTAGTTCCAACATTACTTGCGTTGAACGTCTTCAAATGAAATAAAATATTATAATAATAATAATAATATATTGTCTATCAAAGAAATAATCATATATCAGATTGAATATTTCTTCTCCACATATGGAAATCAATAGGAACCATTGTATTCTTAAACAAATTATATTTAAGTGTATGTACATTTACACTATAAATAATGAAGAAGCACTTCAAGTGAAATGCCTTACTTAATGCACCGCATGTACGGAATCGAACCGTACTACTTTAATAACAAGAAAAAACATATTCTCCTATCACTACTTGTGTATGATGATAACCTCAAGAGAAAATAACCCACAAAGTAGTTTTTTAAAAGGAGTAGTAGAAGTAGCATGGACACTTCTAATTCCGGACACCTAAGCCTTAAAACACCCCAAAACTATATCTTCTGGTATGAATCACCTGAAAATATACTTGATATGGTGGGAGAAGTGTGTTATATTACGATACACGGCCAAACTTCCTTTCCTGCAAACTGTTTTCACGTTGTATTCCAAGAAGATTCTTGTGATTGTGGAACTTGTATTTCTTTGCTAGAGTATTGCGAATTTCGGACACACAGTCCCACAGTGTGGCGCTGGTGATAAAATTGGTGGCGCAGTTGCTCTTTCAGTAATTATAACAGACTTCATAGATCTCCGTCATTTTATTGACAAATATGTAAGTATTTACTTGCACACGGGTCATTTCGTACTTTTTGGTGAAATTTGGCTCTTCCTGTAGGTTGTCATGGTGAAATCGTGCATTTCTTAGGGGTGTCCGAAATTCGCAGTGTTCCGAAATTAGCAATACTGACTATAGTAGTAAAATCTTACCTCTAAACGGCTTTCAACAAGGACTTGAACTTGGCAGAAAGTTATTACTGTCAGTTGTTGACATGCAAATGCGGTTGCTGTTGAGGTTGGGTATCTACAAACACATTGATAAAATGTGGGTGAAGTCTCATCTATACTATAAACACGGAGAACATTTGATCTACCGAGTGTTGTCTGGTGATATGCTCTATACATGGTGTTGCTATCACCTTCCGAAACGGAAATGATTCCTCTATTTTGTGTATAGATTCGCCAAACGTAACTCGGACAACCTGCCGTTTGCCCGCATACGAAGATAGCAGTTTGACCGATGGCTACTGTTGTATTTTCAGTCATATATACAGAATACTCACACGGGCTCATGCACATTACACAACGGAGGAAGTTCAAAGAAAACCATACGAGAACACCAAACAGATACATTATTGATGTATGTTCCACCAATAACTAGATCAAAAGAAGTAATCCTGCTTTTCTAAGATTGACTAAAAGTAAAGAAAGGTACCAAATAAACAGGAGAACTGCGGTAAACACTGAACCTGTTCTAACAGCGAAACCTACCAGGAAAGGTTGTCGTTATGTTATGATTCAAGGAAACACGTCACCTGTCAGTAATTAATTCAATTTGATCTTTAAAGTTTCAACGTTGTTATCCTTGATGAATAATAAAGACATGTAACGTACGTATATGACACTTTAATATACAACACTTTGTACAGAAGAAAATATAATAAAATAATCCACGTAATCGATAACTGGTATAGCTGTCCTTGTTGAGGTAACTGTACAATTGAACGATTTAAACCTGATGTGACAATGACATATAGCATTGATTGCATTCATAGGCCTACATACATATGAAAGTGTACCGTTCTCCTCGTCTATAGGATATCCGCAACATGATGTCATAAGGAAGTATTTGAAAAATGACAGTTCAAGAGTAAGCTAATCAGAAATGCGAGGTGTTCTGTGTGTGTGTGTTTTTTTTGTATTGCAATTTCTTCTTTTTTAAGTTTCTTATTTAATATTACCGTGTCTAGCTGTATTCTACACTGTCGGATAGCTACAGTTAAACATTAACATTACAACTCTAATTGCTTGGTTGAATCCAAAACCGAAAACCCACCAGCAGTCCTCAAAAGTTAGTCATAACATGTACTATATAGGAAGCGTATACCACTTCCGGCCCTTCTCGTTAAGTTACACGAAAATGTTAGCTACGTATATCTTGAAGGTGACTGTGGACTGTGAAATGAAGGAATTCTTGTGTCTTGTTTACCGTCCGTCATGTTTATATATTTTTTGCTGCAGAGGAATTTCCATTTTCCGACCCCTTTCTAAGTGTTAGTTTGTTCTGTAACTAGATCATAAGTACAATCAGTGATCTATGGGTAATATTTTGCTTCACGACAAACTCCGATTACCGATTAAGTAATTTCTAAATCGATTTCCAATGTAGTAGGCAAAAGAAGTGACTAACTATAAATTGTGCAGTGTAAGGTAAAATGGTAGTCTACATTTAAGACGACACGTTTCCTTGTATACTTGGCAAGCATCTAGAGTGTATAGTATACTTATTTCTCTATATCCTCAAATGAAACAAACAATGTTATTCTGATTTGTCATGCTCCGTTAGTGCTCATCGGTAATGAAAATACGTTTATATTTTGATTGATATACGTGCAAGGTGTCTTTGCTGCCGTAAACATTTCGAATGGAAACTAACCACGGTATATCAATAACGTCTATTTCAACAAGCATAAATAACTGAAAAGCTGACCATCTTCTCCGGGCAAAGGGCTTAAGGACGTTGTCGTCTTCATGATGCAGAGAGTGCAGTATTAATAATTTAACATTAATGTGATTGCAAGAAGAGAAAACTGGAGACAATTCTTTATTCATGTTGAGAATGTTATGTTTCTTTGATATAGACAAAATGACGCTTCCGTGGACTTGATCAAAGCGTGCAGTGCGGCTTGTATTTGTAACAGTTACAGTATGTAAATTGTTTCGCTACCTTACTGTGAGGTAGTACATTATTACTTTAGAATATTTCGACATGGCTGTCAAAGTGAACTCCTCCGACATGTTCAGTGCTTGTACTTGTTCCTTCGACGGCGATGACGATGACGATGGCGATTGCGATGACGACGATGACGATGATGATTATCCTTGATGATGGTGATGATGATAATGATTTCCCTGTAGGGAAACATAATTATAAATAGCATATAAAAATTATATACTATAATGAAACGTATAGTTTCGCAGGCATCCGGGATTCATACGGAAACTAATAAGTGATGGAAGCATTGAACGCAGCTTTTTATTCAGTTCTAAGGGGCGAATGGTTTGCAATTAGACTTATGAGATTCAGTAACCTTCGCGTTTAATGTGAAGACAATCCTATGATTATTAATTTTTTCATTTTTTCTATAAAGTGATCCAATGCTTTCAAATGGATGACCTAGTTCGTATCTCGAACGACTGCATGACTCTTATTTCCGGTTAAAGATTTCTTAATCTTACATTAACGATGGTTGGTACACAAAAGTACAACATGATCATTTTATTTACTGAATTTAAGACTTGAACAGACAAAGCTAAAAACTTATATAGCTATTAATACCTTCAAAAATAGCTCAGAATTGGATGAATGAATTTAAGTATGAGGGACATTTACCAACTTTACTAAGGAACTTTATCGAGAATAAAAACAAGCATGTAAATTGGTTCCTAACAGTGAAGACGTTCTTTATTCTTCACTATTTGAAGTAAAAAATAAAAACCCTAACTCGTCCCAGGATTACCCTGTAATTAATCCTGGGATGAGTTTGAATCCTGGGATGAGTTTGAATCCTGCAATGAATCCTATGTTGAATCCTGGGATAGCTTCAGGTTGGTCATATTTATTCCAGACCTTTTTTACAATCAGATTGATGTAGGCCCTGCATATTGAGCCAAGGTGACGCTAGCTGCAGCCACTAGGTAGGGCATGTAAACAAATGAAGAAACAGAAAGACTTACTGTAACACGGTTACTTCGAATCAATTTGCCTTGGTTGTCAGAACAAAGTTACGGTTTTCTGAAGCACGAACAATTTCTGACACCTGTTCCTATCCTACGGCTTAAAAGACTTAGTGTTACTGGTTACACAATCTTATGTAACCTAACCTAAACCAGACGATGTTCTAACCGCAGCTCTTCCTAAGTCATGTAAGAAGTGCAGGGGGAAGGATCAAAGTATAGATGACGAAGGTCATTGGACTGTAACGTGAAATTCAGGTTGAATGTTAGGTCAAGGGTTGGTTTACGAGAATCACTATTGTATTTTGCGGCAGAAGTATATCGTAACTTATAATGCATCGTAATGGTTGTTCTAGTATCTCTCCACCCGCTACTAACGATTTCTATACACATGGGGCTTCATGTGATACCCTTACCTTGGGATATGAGACACAAATAACCTTTGGGTATAATCCTAGTCAATTATCGTCCGAGAATTACGACGAAACTTTACGTTGGATTTTAGAAGTGATTATACACAATCCATCTACCAAGTCGATTGCAGCTCACCCTTCAAACATGGAAACGAAAACAATACGCAAACTTCGTCACAGAGACAACCTACCATTGATGGAAACAACCAAGACGACAATAATATTAACATTTATTATGACATTTAGAAAATTAAACCGTCATTTTCAACAGTCGTCCATATTTCATAGCAAAGAAATCATGTAGTTACAAATGCTTGTGAGAAACTACGTCAACTTGGGTAAAGTAAACATAAATACATTCAGACAAGTCATTTTTCTAAAGAGCAAATTACGAAATTTTGATACTGTCCTTTAAGGAGAAATTGATAATACAAACGAATGTTGTCAGTCTTACTGTTAAATAATCAACAAATTATGTTGTGATTTTACGTTGATTACAAAGAGAATTCATTTAATTAATCATTTTGATATTCACTTTTCTCTTTCCATAATGCATAAATGCGAAGGGCTGGTCTTGAATAATACGTCTTGAAACCATGACAATAAAGGCATATTCCAGATGTAAAATTCGTACTGCCTGTTATAGTTTTCATCTTTTGACACTGTTACAAGTGACACATAATGACCCTTTCTAGAAAGTAACACTCAATTGATAACCAAGAAACCACGCAAACACTCTGCTTTTAATTCTCATGGATCTATTAGCACGAGATATTTTAATCATTATTGGTAAAAGAAAATATAAAAGAAATGCATATATGAAAATAACTACACCCCCTTTGGATATACTTATCCAGTGAATCCTACCCCCTTTTTGCTAACTGACACTGCTATAGTACGCTTTATGACCGGCTTCAGAAGATCACCGCCCACATGGTAGTCGCTATAGGCGGAGTCAAACCATTCAGCTTCTTGCACGTGTCAAAGGTATGGGTACCTGTATCCGGCGTCTTAAAAGTGTGGACCAGACCACATCTATTTGCACGGAAGAATACCCCCGTGACCACAGGCAGTTAGTTTTGGAGTCACCAAAAATAAAACCAGATTATTGGGGGTCGCATGCCCGTAATCTGGTTTACTATACAGCAAACTCCGCTCGTCACAATAAACGAATAAAGCACGTGCGTCGAGAATATACGGTATTGTAGCCATAGGCGTCGATCCCGGGGGGATGGGGGGATGTATCCCCCCAATATTTGGTCAGGGGGGATGCCCTATGTAATCATCCCCCCCAATATTTGAGCCAACAGTCACTAAAAATTTATCCTCACCGACATAGGACTTGAAAGCCAACGGCGTCTCAGTCCCATAATAAGCATATTCTAGAGAAATGGCATCAGGCGTTAGGCACTGTTACTGACCTGGTAACATTCATTCCACCGATATTTAGATATAGGGGGTAACGGCTAACAAGTGTCTCTGCTCTAATTGATAATCATATTTCAGGCAATCATGATAGTTTTTAATTATGTTTAATCCATCCTCTCCAAATTATCCGATGTGAGTTTCAACTCCGGGTTTACAGGCTGAATATATTTCAAAGATCACTCGTTCTATTCACTGCTTCATTGTCTATTCTTTCATGTGAAAATAATTTTTTTATCTAATATCACCCAGTAGTGTTCAAGAGTCATTGGGACGAGGGCGACAGTTCCCATAGAGGATGAGGTAAACACTGGTGACAAATTGCTGGTACTATTGAACGGCTGCCTGTGTTGAACTCCACAGACGACAGTGCCCAGCGATGGGGGAGGGGTATAAGGACAGTGTTGATACTTACCGATCCAGCCATTTCGTTCATTAGATTATCTGCTCACCGTGGCTGTCACTGATAAGTTTTGTTCCCGTCAATAGTTGAGCACATAGCAACGGT
>JAIPMN010009711.1:0-15671 GCA_020650975.1 Apostichopus californicus
AACAGAGGTTTAAGTCTGAAAAACCTTGTAGTATTTAAACCAGGCTTTCTGTGTATGAGTGGAATCTAGTGAGCTTAATCTTTGATCAAATCTCATTTCTTTTTTTAATTCTTGTACATCAGAGTTTGGATAAAACATTGTCGGGGATTAAAAAGATCGTCCAGAGAAATGTGGATACGGGGAGAATTTCTCAAGTCAAAGCCGATCAGCATCTGTCGTTGCTCCAAGGAACTCTGGATTATAACGACCTGAAGGATTCTGATATAGTCATCGAAGCGGTTTATGAAAGCATGGACTTGAAAAAACAGATCTTTGAGCGTCTCGATCAAGTATGCAAACCTGAAGCGATCATTGCCAGTAATACCTCCGGACTGAATATTGATGAGGTAGGTGTCACTATGTGTCATGAATATTATAATTAATTTATGCATTTATTTCATGAACAGTGACGCATGCACTGTGACCATCATTTGATGATGTGTGCAAAGAATGTTGTTTTGTTTTAATGTTGTTATTTATCAACATCATGAAGAACAGAGTGACATGGAAGTTATGTATAAACATTAGAATAAAAGGCTAGGTTGCTGTTTCAGGTATTTTTATTTAATTCAATATACATTCATAATTAATTGAATTAGCTCGGTCCTGCACAAATTCCTTTGCTGATCTATAATCTTCATTTCAAAATGGGGTCCATTGGCACATGTCAATTTAATTAAGTCTCATGAAAAAACAAATGTTTAACTTCTTAAGAAGAAAAATCATGGGCGTGGGAGCTTGTGGCCCACCATTGGAGGGGACAAGGGGATTCCAATGAATGCCAACCAGACTGTCCAGATGTTGAATACCAACCAGACTGCCCAGATGCAGAACACTGGATTTGCCAAATTTTAGCAAATTTATTAAATTTCATTTTCAGTTGGCAGATATGACTTCCAGACCAGAGAAAGTTGTTGGGACTCATTTCTTCTCGCCTGCTCATATCATGAAACTCTTGGAGAATGTAAGAGGAAGACAGACTTCACCTGAAACCATGGCAACAGTCATGGAACTTGGAAAGAATCTTCAAAAGGTATGATTTTTCCTGCCACCAGCAAATCATAGATAGTTTTTATATTTCTGTTTGAATTTATGATATATTGCTTCCAAAAATTGGACAAAGGTAAGAGAAATAGCACGTTACTAATACTCCTGATACCTCTGAGCTTGTTCAATATTTTGTTGACTTTGAAAGAGACCTTGCCAGGAATGCAATATCGGAACCTTCTTTGGAATGATCAGTTTGGGTAGGCTTGTTTTTATAAACGCATTTTTGCGTATTTCTGACTTACTTCCTGTTGAACTTTATGATACTGGAAGCGTCTTCCCTTTTTCACCTGCTCACGAGTAAAAGTCAATTTGCTTGCAAAATCAATGCATGATTGCAATAAACACATGTGAAACAGCCATGCATGCCAGTGGCGAAGCGTCCATACAGTCAGGGGGGCGGATGCCCCCCCCCCCCCTGACGGACTCAAATGGACTGCTGGCGCCCTTTCCAGCTTTTTACCACTTTTTACTTATTCTCGATTATTGACTTTTTATTGCGCTCTCATCTACCTATTGACATTTCTCACATTATCTGCAAATTAGCAAGGCCCGGAAAGGGTCATTTCCGGCGATCTAGGGAGTATCTTTACTCCAAAAATATCTGCGCCAACCTGTGGTGGTGCTCTGCGCCCCTACAGACCATTCTCGCCCCCCTGAGCAATACCCCTAGCTCCGCCACTGATGCATGCATTGATGTATACCCACTGGTTGCCTGCCAGAGCTTGCATCCATGCATATAATGCTCCCTAGTAGCACATGGAAATGCATTTTAATCTTACAAGTAGTAAAGTAACAGTGGAAAGAGTTCAAGAACAAGGCTCCAATTACCTGCCAATATAACATAATGTTAAAACTGCTTTCGAGAAATTGGGACTTACATGAGTCAGAGGGTATTAACTTTTATTCATTTTCATAAAATTTATAACACACTTTAAGCATACAGTAAACAGCATTGTGTCACTTTTATCAACTAAAATGAAACAAACAGAATATGTTATTTTGACTACTTCAATGTAATTTCCTCCTTTTCAGATCTCAGTCCTTGTTGGAAATTGTCCTCACTTTGTAGGAAACAGAATGCTTGAACCGTATGGATTGGAGGTAAGGTGGTATAAGCAATGTATTTTGGTGTTGTACACCCTTTGAATCTATTAGCTTCACATGATGGTCAATTGTTTCTTTCTTTTCTGGAATATTTATAACAGACACCACAGATATTGCTGTAGCAACATATATTGGGGTAACAGACAGACAAAATTTGTTTGCCCAGACTAAAATTCTTATCAGATGTCAACTTTCTTACAAGGATTTTAATCTCACTGTTCCCGCCCTCCCACTCCCTTCCCCTCCCCTCCCACGTGAGCAAACATGGAACTATGCATATGGCTCAGCCTCTGAAATATGTTAAACAAATTTACTTTACTTCTAATAGTTTTAGTATATCCTGTAGAATTCCTTTGCCACGAAAGTAAACGTGATTGTATCTTATGAGGTGCCGTTTATGACAATAATTATTAAATTAATATATATATATTTATGTTGTAGAATAAATCATTATGAATGTGTTATGTTATGCGGTAGATGGAGGATATAGTACCAAACTGTACTTTGAAGTATATCTGTCCTGGGTTTTCTTTTAGAGTTGTTACCTTCTAGAAGAGGGCGCTCTCCCTCATGAAGTGGATCAGGTAATGGAGGATTTGGGTTTTGCAATGGGTATCTTTAAAGTAGCTGACTTAGCAGGTGAGTAACTTATCGATAAATTTAGGAAAATACACATAACGTTTGCAAATTAAATAACAAATTTAGCTCATACATTCTAGGATGAAGTGATGGGCTGAACCTAACTATAATTGTTATTAATCAAAATTTTATTGGAGTAACTAAATAACCAAAACTCCCCCCTAGCAGCTGAGAAGTTTTTTTTTTTATTTTGTCGTGTAGGATCAGGGCTTGATAATAGTTCACATGTAATTAAAGATTGGTTTCATGTTTTATTTAATTTCTTCATTGTTTTTGTCTTGGTTCATTTATTTGATTGTGTTGGTAAGCAGAATTTAGTGGGAATGTGAAAACAACATTTGTTAAATGTTTGATTTCAGACAAGCTAAATATTAGAGATGTTGCTGTCAGCCTGAATTATCACAGGCCAAAGACCAGTGTCCATTTTAAAGACTGCTAAAATGTCACCAAATCTATTAGACCAAAGAATTTGAATCCCCCTGTTATTTTCAGAGGTCGGGAAGGTTTAATTTAGAAAATTCAAGTGTCTCATTGAGAAAAAAAAATGATCATAGCTGACCACTTTTTGTCCACATTTACAAATAATATTTTACCTGTTCACCTGCTACTGTCATCTTATTGTACCTCGATTGCAGGCAACGATGTTGGTTACAAAAGTCGAAAGGACTTTGGCTTCATCACTAGTGATGGGCAACAAGATCGATTCAGATTGGGGCGACGGTATTGTCCAATCAGTGACTATCTGGTAGAGAAAGGTCGCTTTGGTCAAAAAGTCGGTGAGTAGTCAATGTATTTTTTGAAGTTTGTATAAGATGACATTTTGATTTGTATTTTGTATCCAGAATATAAGGGGACGTTGGAGAGCTACCTGTGAGAAATATAGATTGTTGAAGCAAAATACATGTAGGGAGAACAAGAAGATACCAATGTCTTACAATCCATTATGACATTGAAAGGGGGAGGGGTGGGGGGTGTGGGATGGATTAGGAGAGATAACATTTAGTATGTTCATGATTGTAATGATTTAAGAGAAGGTTAAATGGAGAGGGGGTAAAAGACTGGGGGGGGGAGGGGATATGAAATAGAATAAAGTAACCAAAGTGTACTTAACAGCCATGATAAATCTCACTTAGAAGTCATCCTCCCCCCAACCCACCCACTTCCCTCATTGAAACATGCATTGTTTATAGTCAGGTATATGCTTTGAGGGATATCATTGGGATATTTATTCCAAAGAAGAATGCTTAAAGTGGCCATTTTAGCATATCTAGCAAATAATGGGTCACGATATGGTCACTTTAAAGTGGGGTTTCCATCTTTTATTAGTAACACATGGTTTTCAACATGGATTTGTAAGCTATAAGATGTTTACAAATTATCTGCTTTTTTAGCCAATTATCACTTGACATTTCTTGAAGAATAAGTTGATTATTTATATGACAGTATCTGTGGGACCTCTCTTACTGCAGGCAAAGGTTTTTACAACTATGGAAAGCCTGGAGGTCGTGTCCCACAGCCAGATCCAGAAGTGGAACAATTAATTATCGAAGAAAGTAAAAGAGCTGGAATCAAGAGAAGGAGAAAATCCCCCCAGGTTGGTTGGTTATAATTTAAAATTTCAGATATTTACTATTTAATAGGTATTGATGTTCATAAAGTGAAGAAAGGGGGAGGGGCTGGGGGTTCCTTAATTTTATTCCTTAATAATTCCTTAATATTCCTTAATATTCTTTAATATAATATATTCCTTAATAATATATAATATATTCCTTAATATAATATAATATAATATAATATTCCTAAAAAATTCCTTGATAATAAGGAAGTTCCTTAATTTGTGAAGTTTGCAGTTTCCTTGGTAACTTTAGCTTATGTAGGTAAACCTAGGCTATGATTTTAATTTTTTATAATAAACACGCAAAGATTTGGTCGCCATTATATCCAAGATGTATGCGCGGGTTATATAATATTGATTGGAGTATGACTCTAGCTAGTCAGGATCATGCATTCCAAATAAAATGAAGGGAGCATCATTACCACCATGCACCTTTACCAGGGTTTTGTTTTGGGATTCACTTTTGTAGGAAATTCTAGAACGCTGCCTCTACCCTCTAATAAATGAAGGATTCAAGATTCTGGAGGAAGGGATTGCATCTCGAGAGGAGGATATTGACATGATATGGTGAGTATGGGAGATTTTATCTGAGCCTTAATGAAGTAGTCAGGCATAAGGAGGGGTACATCACCCCCTTCCTTGTCCCCCTCCCCTTCCCCACCCAATTTCCCATCTTCCACCATTTGCCCAATAAGTCAGGCAAAAGTTTAAAAAAGTATCTTCACGAGTTAAATCTCTGCAGTGGATTCTTCACAACATCATTGCACTTGGAGCTCCCCTCCTTGGAATATATTTTGTATATCATTTATATTAAATGGATTAAATGAATATTTATACGTAGTCCATAAATGGGAGGGGCATATACACGAAAGGGAACCCAAGGGCCTGGTGCCCCTCCTGAAGTGTTTTAGCACTAAGAAATAATAAAACAAAACCATTTGTTTTGCTGTTATTTTGATGTCATATAAATATCTAACAATAAATCCCCCCCCCCCCCTCCATACCTCCCCTTTCTTTCCCCGATCTCCTTTTTGAGAAATGTTAGATCTACCATTGTACCTACCCCATAAATGTATTTTAAATCCTCCTGCAAGCAGGAACTCGCGAAGAAGCCATCATTGGCTTATCAAAGCCGCAAGCTGACCAAAGTCAGTCTCTCAGATTCATATTTTAACGTCCACGATTATGAATTGTCAACAACTCTGTAACTGGACGACATTCATTAATCTTGGAGTCACTCGAACTCGGGACCTTATCATTGAAAGGCACCGGCGTTAACCACTGAGCTATCAGTGTCAACCACTGAGTTTACCACTGAGCTATCAGTGTCAACCACTGAGTTAACCACTGAGCTGACACTTCCTGGTTTTTTAGTAAATAGAATGGAGTAACTTTCTGAATGAAACATAATTTAAGTATTTGATCATGGTTGGATGTATCAGTCATCGTAGCTATATCTCATTAATTAAAACCTTTCATCTTTACCTCCAAGGTTGTACGGATACGGTTGGCCGAGGCACACAGGAGGACCGATGCACTATGCCAGGAATTACGTCGGCCTTGGAAAAATTTACAAACGCCTTCATTACTACCAGGCTCTACATCGTGAGTTGTCTTCCCAGTTTAGTACACATTAAAGGGTGTGAAGACTCGTGCACAAAGAAACATCTCATGCCAGTAATCTGACCTAGTTTCGAATGAGGTGTAACAGAAGTGTTAGGCACCACCATCGATCCCAGAAAATACACACACAGCTTGCTACCGTCGGTAATTAGACACTAGTGTACAGTCAATACATACAGCTACGGTCAATACCCACAGCACAGTGTACATAGCAGCGTGGACATCTCAGGTCTTGATAAAAGATAACAAGGTATCAGGTTTCATCACTGTCTGCATTTTGTAGCGACAAGAAAAAACTTCACTGGCAAGCAACGGAACGCGGCACGGGGTTTTGGGCGAATCTTCAATGCCTTTAATACTGAAAGGATGTCAAAAAATATGCTCAGATTCAGGTTTCAGGTTTTCTGTAAAATAAATTGCTATCAGAACTTAAAAGCAGTGCTACGTGTTTGGTTGCCAAATTATGACACACAGGCGGAGTGTGTATTCCATAATTTGGAACAAGTTCTTGGCCTATAATTCACTTGAATGAAATAATAACAAGAAATAGTCAAACACATGGCCTTTGTAATAATATAATTATAACACTTAACCATTACATAATGACCAGTCTCAATACTTCGAGCCAGTAAAGTTACAGCAAAATCATCAAATCTTCGATAACAGCAATTAAGTGCATCTTATCTTACAAACAATGACGATGAAGGGAAGTGATCACCAAGAGAATTTAGACCGAATGACCCTATGTACCGTCTCACACAGCACGAATATGTACACCTGTTGCAACATGCATGACAATAAACATAATACTTTTACAGAAGGACAGCAGATGACTTGTTAACTTATGTAGCTCAATAAACATAAAATAAAAATAAATTAACTTAATTGAAACCCTAATAATCATATCTAAGAGAAATATGTTTTTCCTTCTGTGTAAGAGCATCAGTCACGTGACAAGAAGAGCTATGGAAATTAGTGTGGTTTCCTCTCACTACCTGATCCACTTGCTGGACTAAAGAGCTTCTTGAGATAAAGGAGTGACCCAAGGATTACATTCAGGAAATAAACTCTCCTCAGCTCCTAGATAAAAGTGAATCTGTGTTAGAATGGTACTGCATTTAGCCTGTATATTGTGTACGTATGGTACAGTGCAGCACAGAGTAACAGCTGAACTGAAAATAAATACAAACAGTTGTATGCCATATACAGTACAAGGTGGGTGGAGGGAAGGGGAAAGCTAACTATATAGGTCTTTAGATTCTATTATTAAATTCAAGCGCTGTCCTAAAACTTTTCTTTTCTCTCAACTCTATTAGTTTTTGCACATTCAGCACCCATAAAGCGCATGGAACAACTTTTGTTGGAGTCTGCGCTATATAAGACTAGTTATTATGATTATTATTATATAATTTTCACTCCACTCCATGACAAAAGTCAACTCAACATGCTGTTTGATAAAACTTTTGAAGTGAATGCACATAAATATTTTAAATCGATATTCATATTTTGATTTTACTTTTATTTAACGACAGCTACTGTGCCTCACTGGAAACCAAGCAAACTACTCGCTTCAGAGGCAAGTCAGAATGAGGGAGCAATTTATAGCCTGAGTAATCGGTGAAGCGTCAAAATAGCCAACGCCCCCCGCAGCTAGTGTTGTTAACAATTCCTGGCCAACCTTTACAGTATTAGTCAAAATAAATAAATTAACCAAACTGAGAAACTCTGCTAGATTCTATTCAAACTAATAAAGTATTTTATAATTATTGTCCTCTAGTTTCTCACCAAGAAAGTTTTTCATGCTACTTTTTTAATGAAGTTTTTGAGGAGGAAATTGTCCATGAACTTTTACCCATTTTCTATATCATTATGAAATCGAACTTAACTGTCTTTCTCATGCATAATGTTCTGGTATCTTTTGGTTACTATAAATTTATTAGAATGTTATTATAGTACAGTTCATTTTTTTAATGTTCTGTGCTTATAAAATTTGACTGAAAATACTTTGATTTTGGGCGTTATAGTCTAAATCTTAAGTGTGCTGTTCATTTGTATCTTTGTTTTGCTGGGTAGGTTTGTCAAAGTTTAAAGTCAGTCCAGTTTTGTTATTTCCATTTCTTTTATAAACTTGCATATTTTTGTAAACTTTCTTTTATGGATATATGTATTCTGATAAAAGAATAAAGAACATATATTTTCAATTATTATATTACATGTTTGGTATCATGCCCCCCCCTTCCCTGACACTTATTTTCTCCACAGTTTTAACTCTGTATAATAAATAGGCCTGCAAAGTCATTTTTTACCACCTTTAAAGATCATCGTTGGCCCGAAAAATCTAGCACGCTAAAAATTGCTAGAAGTTTGCAAAAAGTACCGTCCTACAGGCTTTGCTACTCCATATTATATCCATATATGTAGATTAGGGTTTGTTTAGACCTAAATGAGTGAGTGTTAAATGCAAAATGTTGTTGAGGATAGCAATTAAGAGTGTTTGTTGAAATCAGAGCTCAAGTGACCATTATTTGAATTTTAAGTATATTTTGAGGGTAGTACTGATGACCTTAGTTTAGCTGCATTTTGAGTTTACTTGCTCACCACATTATGACGGTGCCATAGAAATTATAGGTTAAAAAGAAATGACTGTGTATCTTTAATACTTAAGTTCACCAAAACTTGAACAAAGTAGGCAAAAATCTTCAAAGGCTTGCCAGTGAAAGATAAAGCATGATTTACATTCAGAGTGTGGGACAGGAAAAAAATTACATTTTTCGCTTTACATATTTTTCGGTGTCAGGTATACTGGCTAATAACTCTTTTATTTAGAACAGCCAAAAATGGTTGTACCCACATACGTATTCTAAATTACAGGGTAACATGTTCCATGTTAATATGACCTGACTTGGTTTCCAGTGATACAAAGTCATATTGGACTCAAACATGGAAACGTAGCTTTTCAGTTTTTAATTTAGATGAATTTTCAGGTATTTAGAAGATTTTGCCAAAGAAGTTTGAGACTGAAATTTTGTTCTTTTCTAAATTGTCATATAAAATTATCTTTGATCAAATTTTGTTCATAAAATTAAAGTAATTTGATGCAATTACTAGCTTATTATTATTATTCCAAGTATTCAACACAGGTATATATATGAATGAAAAGAAAACAAAGACAATTTATGTACAAAAATACTTTTGAAGCATTTATTTGTTTTCCTCTCTTATAATACTATAGAGACTAACATGCCTCTTGATGTTAATAATTTACAATTTTCTGCTTACACACACTAACAGAACTACATCTTTACTAACAGTAATTGTGAGTCAGTTTAAACCTTGACCATGTTAAACCTCAAACTCTGTCTCTTTATGGAAAGCGAAATTAAGAGCAAATGATTAACATAACAGGTATATTCTGCATTTCTACCACCAAGCATATTAACCATAATTCCACATAAAAAACTACAAATTTATGTCCAATTTGGGCAGTAATACAATTGTATAACATATCTAGTGATATTTGTTAGAGGAGAATACACAGAGAAACAAAAGGAAGTTGCCCTCATTTGTGTCTTAATGAAGGCTTTGTTTCTCAGCCATTGTCCTTATGTGATACCAACAATGTCATAAAATGATTGAGTACCAAAACTGTTGGAAAGATGCTGAAAATGTGTTTCCTGTCTGGAAACTTTGTGGCCAGTTAATAACAGATCTAGCAAATTATGTGTCACTATATAGTCCCTTTAATTGATCCAACAACACTGCAAATCAGCAACGCTTTTGATTTAAAGTTAGTTAAATATGAAAAGGTACAAGAAAATAGCATGATGACTTCTTCTTTAACAATAAATATTTCAGACATGATTTTCAAACAAATCTTATACTCTCATTCAGAAAGTAATACCACAATGCATTCTGGGAAAGATAAGAAATGGTCAAAGAATTTCATTGACATGATCGCCATAGAAACCAAACTTCAGATGTGCATATACCTAAATGTTTGTTAACATCAAATCAACTACATAGTTGAACTGATTGAGGTTTGCATATTGCATATTTTTCTTAAAATATACAAATTTATACATGAATTTCTGACATCTCCATTTCTATAGCCCAAATAGCATACAGACCACAAGAAGACACCTTACACCCTCATAGATGTCTTAGCATGTAGAGCTATTGTACTAGAAATTGATAAAGGAAAGTACAATGTTGCTATTCTATCACTGACATATGTCACCTCTGTCTGAAATACTGTCCCTCTTGATTTGTAACGTAATTTACCTTTTTCTCCATTCCTAGTTTGCTTTCCATTTTCATTCATTCCATTATTTCCAGCAGATAATTTTTGTTTTAAGTGAATTCTCATACACAAAGTGCAGTGTGTTTACTAACAAATACCATTTACATACAACTGATATCTTATTGCATCTTTGTTGCATGGTAAAAGGAGAAAACAGAAGTGCAATATTTATTTAATCAATTCCCCTCCCCCCCCCCCTTCCCAGTTTCTTCTCAAGCTTTGTGAATATGCATACTGACTGGGATTCCAGTTAATAGCTAGAATACACCAAATATTGGTATCACAGATGTACGAAACAACAAAGTTCTTTCAAGAGTGAGATTTCATTATTAGATCTGCATGTCATGATTAAATCGATACTATATCTTCTCAAAAGTGTAAAACTGCTGAAATGTTAAACTACTTGCCATGACCTTTGTGTGGTTAATTACCTTTCTTTTCAAATGTTATCTACATACTTTGGTAACAGCAAGCACAGAACAGACAGTAACACAAACAGAGAGAACTTGCACAACAAGTGATCATCTTGGCTGGCTATGTACATTCCAGTATTGATTAATGATGTACTAATGATAATTGTACTGACAATAAATACTGTTTTAACTTGCAAATGGTAGCCAAAGGACAGATAATTGTTTAATGTACAAAACTTTGTTTTACCATGTAAAGTAAAACTGATTCTTCCAAAACACACATCATAGACACTGGCATCAAATCCAACCATGAGACACAGATACATTGCATACTACTTTGTGTGATCAGGTTAAATGAAACTGAACTGATCCTCAAGAACCCATTGCAAATTTATCAAGTGTGAACTTAATACTTAGTCTATAGTGACATACCAATCTCCAACAATACAAAATGGATTTCCTTTCTAGCATATTGAAATTGCTTCAAAAAATATATACTTCCATAATTGTGTAAAAACTTTCCTGTCTTCTCCGTCTGGACCTCAAAACCCGGAGACCTGCGATAAAAAAAAAACACAAAACGATACCAACAATCTGTTTTGATTCGCTTTTCTCTTTTCTTCAATATTTTTGATGTGCATAAAATCTATATCTCTGCTTCATCATCAATTTGCATTTGACATTCGATATGAATCATCCATTGTCTTTCTTGACCACATCAGCCGCGACTAGATGGAGACATCGGGAATGGCTGATTTGCTGCCCTCTTTGGAAGCTAACCTCGACCCGGTCGGGATGATAACCTGTTCTGGCGTTTGAATCACGTTAACGGTCCGTAACGATAAGTCTTTGTTAATTTGGTTGGCAGGATGCATTCTGGTGGATAATGCTTTAGGTGGAGAGTAATGTGTCGTGACGAGAGAGTTAGCCGGTAGGTCCTTGAAGGAAGTACCGTACGTTGTGTGATAATCGCCAAGACCAGCCTGGGCTTCCTCCTTTTCCCATTTCTTCTTCATACTCTCACGTAAGCCAAAATTTGTGGGCTGTCCTGAAGAAACAAAAGAGTAAAGTCGTTACAAAAGATTGTCAAAATTAAAGCAAGCATCACATTGTACATTACTTCCAATCACAGAAAATACTGAATTTATATTGTTGGCTAGCTCATTGCATAACAAGACATGGACTAAGTTAAGACTCCCCCCCTCCGCATGACTTAAGAAAGACTTAAGAAAGACTGAATTCATCCATCATTTGTTTTTGTTTTTTTAATTATTATATGAAATATGAAATTCTGTTGGGAGAAATACAAAGCATGTCAAATGAAACTTATTCGTCCCACTTAAAAACAATATAGCTCCATTGTCAAGATATCGGCCTAGTCCATACTTCACTTGCAAATAGCTAAGTACTATTTGAAAAAGGTTTTCCAATGGTGCCATGGATGACTTTAATTCCTTGGCCATACATACCACCAAGTGTTTATTTCAAACTAGATTCATTCAAACTGAGTGAAATATGTCATACTGTGCTTACAACAAATGCTTGCTTAAATGTGCAGTAAACAGTGTCACAGTTTTTTAACTGTTCAAGAAAAGAAAAGATAGTGAACCAATACTAACCTCTGATGGGATGATCTGAAGCCTCCGGTTCCCAGGCAAGACGGTTTCCATCCCAGTGGCGAAACTCTGGCAGCTGATCACTTACTGGTCTTTCCTTTTTGTTGTAATGTTGATCGTACCAGGAAACAAGATTTTCTGTATGGTCCGATTTGTGGTGCGAGAATAGCAGTTTGTTGTTCAAACCCTGTTGTGATGAAAAAAATTATTATAAACATAAGAAATATTCAAATTATATCTGAAATTTTTCAGATGTTTGAAAAAGTTGTATATCTGTGAAGACTTCTACTTTTTGCATCCTGATGAGGTGTTCGAACCAGGAAAACTAAAGGCTGCGAGATGAACACTCTCATACTTCTACATCACGCCATCATCAAACTAGTTTCACTATATAGTCAAGTTGCATATTAAATAATAAAGGCAAAGTTTTGGAATTTTCACATTTGCACTTTACATGTTACTAATTAATGTAAACCTAATGAAATGTCTGAGCAAAGAAATGTTGAGAATTTTTCAGAAATATATTAAGATTTTTCTGTTGAAGCCATTCTGTGGCAGAGTTTGGTCACACTTGACCTTATTGGTGGTGTTGAGTTGTGTGCAAACTACACAGTTAAATTCAAACGACATAACTCACTCATATGACAAAATGCACAAAAGTATTTAAGGTTGCATGATCAATTGCAATCTAATTTTGGGTGATATTTGTTTTGGTTTTTTTAAATTCACAACCAAACACATAATAGGCCACAATTTGCTAGAGTACACACAAACTTTCCAAGAGACCATCAATTACCAATGTACTTTGCAAACGGACTGCATCTCAGTGTACTGTTTTTAGTTCTGTCAAAACTTTTTGTCTAAAAATTCCTTCATTTCTTTACTCTTTTTGCTAAATTGTCTACCATTGAAATGCTAGACTGAACATTCATGTGTGATACTATCATTTATTATTGAAGTGAAATTAAACATAGGTCAAGTGATATAAATGTGATGTGCATGGTGCTCTACGTGAGCTAACATGAAGATACAGCATTGCTATACATGTGTGTTTGATATTTTTGTATCAAGAAAACGAAGATTGACAACTTACTTCTCCCCTTAACATTGCTGCTCTTCGAGTCATTATGTCTGGCTTGTATCCAGGATATTTTGCAAAGTCCATCCGTTGGGTTGAAGTATGATTATAGTTACCTTTATTGAACTGAAAAAAAGAAGAAGGAACATGGTTGTATTTGACAATTATATTTACTGTAAATTGTAATGACTAATGGTACTTGGTAGGGTAGGCTTCTTGTTCTAACTTCTAGGCTATGTATCCCATATAAGAATTAAGATTGAAACTAGGCCTAGGTTACAAAAATTCAGTTGAAACATGCACTCATTTTAGGCGAACTTGAGGCTGAAGCATACTGCAGTTTAATTTATAACTATTGGGCAGTCTGACCATGTATCGTACTTACTTAGTAACTGTAGAGCTCATATTGTTAGTGTTACTAAGCCTTCATGGCCTTGTTAATGTTAGGATACGTTACTTTAGCCCAACTTACCGCATAACGTTCCTCAGCCCAATTTCCAATCAGAACCCTTGGAGCAAATCGTTGCTCTATCCTCCATCCTGGTAAATTCCACTTCAATTGATCAGATTGTGCCATATTATGAAATATATTTCTACCAAATTCAAATTAGAAATAGGCTTTGTGTTTTTATAAATTATAGTAAGATATTCTTTGCTATCGTGGTTCGTCTCCAACACTGAAGAGATCGCCGTCCTGCGTTACACACATGGGATGGTCAACTTGGAGACCCTTTGTTTACTTCGTCCCCTATGTTACTGTCTCACAGTTACTATGGCTGCGGAAAAGTTTTTCTACGGTAGCGTTTGTGGCCATCTCCATCTACCTAATCTGCTTGGATCATTGGCCTCGGTGTATATAAACAGGCTGAATACAAATATAAAAGCATTAGATATTTATCCAAGAATTATTAAAACAATGTTTTGATCTTCATGTTCGCATCTTAGTATTAACATTAAGCAATTCGTTGAAATATTCCCCTAGCAGACAACTTGATGTGACCTACAAGCTACAGGCAGGGGGAATTACCACGAATGATTGAGTTGCCGTGAAAATTATATGCGTTTATTCGTGAAAGATGATGATATTTTATCATCTTGGATCGGAAAATATTAGGCCTATAACTTTTATTTTCCGATCTGAGATTTTACGGTAGCTAATTAGAGACATTAGATTAAATAAAATATGTTTTACCTCATCTCGAAGTATTGTTTTATCTTCAAACCTTTGGTCGACATTTCAAGTGGTTACATGAAATATACATGTATCGTCTGATGTTTTAATAATTCATTGTGATGTCATCTAAATGACGTTTGAGAAGTCGGGAACTTGGGAGTTATGCATGTCATTGTCAGCAAGGTTTCTTAATTAGACACACTATGTACTAGCTCCACAAATGTATTATACAGTCAGCGATCTGACATATCTTGTTCAAGAGCTTTTGTTTCCTTTGATAATCTTGTGGCTGATTAGTCATTCAAATAAATGAAACATTGAACTTGCTTTCTGAGCATATGAGTGCAATGCCTTCTCTCCCCCCCCCCAATTTTTTTGTTGTTGTCACAAACACTAGTTTCGCTTTGAACAAATGGTCTCAGGCGCATTATGGAAAGTAAACGAAAACATTTCAGTTCTATCGTCATAATGAAATGTGAATAGCTCATTCTGTTGTTGCCAGATGCATTCATCAACAGTCATCGAACTATAAACATTCATACCTTTTGAAAACATCCTAACGATACAGACCCGTTATAGCAAAATTTTGATATTATTGAGTGTAGTTTAGTGTTCTATGTATCCTTGCAAGAAAAAAAAAGATATTTCTGAATCATGATGACAAGGAGGAACCTAAAAATGATACAATGTTATCTTGACTAATACCGAACCACAGAGCTGAGAGTACTGTATTCGTCACGTCTATCTCAGTTGGGAAGCAGACCCAAGGTTCGTCGGAATTTATTAAGCTTTGGTGACGTCACACATTTTGAATTTCGGCGGTAATCGTTCACTGAGACACGAGAAATAAATGTGTGTTGTTTTCATTAAAACCTCATGAAAATGTCTACTGAATCTGAAAACTAAGATGGAACCTAAGATAAAAAGGTTCTGACTTACCACTAGCAATAAATTCGAACAGAATGACTCACAGGAAAGCCGCTAAATTACAGGTGATATTTAGGTCACGGCTGCAAAAGC
>JAIPMN010009712.1:0-17012 GCA_020650975.1 Apostichopus californicus
CCCCCCCCCCCCCCCTCCAATAGAGTCAAAACTGTATATATGCTTGATTTAAATGTGTCAATAACCTGGTGTAAATTTGAGATATAAAAATATTTATCTATCAGACCAACCTCTCAGACCCTTCTCTTTGTACATCACGACCCCAAAAATTTGCAGACCACAAATTCGACCGTGCACACTCTCTTTGCATACTTCCGAAATATCTTCCAGCCACGTATACCGAACCCCCCATAAACGTAAACTGCATGGTGTTGGGACACGCTTTCGCAGTACTATTCTTGCGGATTTAACGAAGGTATATTAATAATATGCAAATGAAAACAGTCTCTTTAGAGTCCATCCTCTTAAAAATGAAACCTTGTCCGTTTGTGGAGGAGAATTCGTCCCTATTAACAATGCAAATGGTAATCAGAACCAACCTCTCTCCTCCTCTAGGAGTTGGTCATTTTAAAGTCGGAGAGAAAATTATCGATAATATCACAATCAAAATATTTACAGGATCATGCAGAAAAAGATACCGGATGGAAGTTAGTTACACGGTTACCATATTTTTCTTGCCTTGTTTTGTTTAATAAGTCAAACCCAATGGGAATCAAGGTCACAATTTTAATTACGGCCGACACAGGGCGAGGCCCCACCACCAAAAGCCGCCCTTTGTCATATGTTTCTATTGACTACATATGTACTTCTGCTAAGTACTGTATAATTTGTTAACAGTTGAAGTACAGAAAGGAACAAGGAAATAACAGATTTTTATAGCTTCATGAAAGAGGATTATGCGCCACAGCTACACAAAAAAAAAAGAAGACTAATTCTTATGGGGGAAGGAAGGGGGGACATAGGGGGCAGAGAAGACAGAAGGGGTAGGGAGAGGGAGATTTGTGACTGATAAAAGAGGAGCTTATCCTAAGCATCCTGGTGCACTTTGCATCCAGGTTCTAAGTAGCTTCTGGAGATATTGAAATTGTTGCCATACATGAACTCGACGCAAACAGGTGCATGCGATAATCGTCTTGGTATCATTATGGATAGTTTTTTGAGGCTAGCCGGTAACTCGTTAAGGGTGTTGCATTTAAGATTATTAACTTTCCATCCATTATTGTTCTGTCCTGTCATCTTTTTGTTGAAATTTTGTCGCATTCTAAGGTATATTTTTGTAGACTATATATTAGACCAAAAGATGCAGAAAGTTTCCAGCAGTTTTGTTAAATTGGACTGAAGATTATCTACCGAGATGTTGCTTTATTCCTGCTGAATAATGGCTTACATATATATATATGCAATTAAGTCTTCTAGTTTTTTGTTAAACCTCCCTTGTTCAGTTAATCGTGAACAACGCCCACCAGAAAAGTGAGCAGTTCTTGACTATAGATGAAGATAAGTAAAGTGTTTATCGACGGGACTTTAATCTAAATTTGTTGCATTTAGAATATCAGACTTGTTTGCATACTTTCAACCGTTTCAATACCCTATTTTCTGAAAATCACCATGGTTACCAAAGGACGAGGGAAAAACCTGGCCTCACAGTCCCACTGTCTGTACAGCTGTTACTGCAACATTCACGGTCACTGTTTTTATCTTAAGCTTGAACCCATAACCGAAAATTGGACAGATAACCCCTGCAGCAATTAACTACCTTCAAATTCATGTATGATAGGGAAACTACATTGAACCTAAGCTATCTGACACACTTCCTTGTCGTCGACATCGTCGTGGCAGACAGATGTCTCCTAACTATATTCGAGAGATGTAGCAGTTTTTGAAAATTAACCAGCAGACGGTAGAAGGGGGAAGTCGCATTATTTCCAGACCTGCCGGGTAAAATCCCTCTCTACAAAATTAACGAAGGAAGCAATTGCCCCAGGGTGATTCGTTTTCATCTACGAGAGAAAAAAACACCGAAAGGTAACAAACACGGCCGGGCATATCTCTTTATCTTCATAACTGACCAAATGATGTATCTTCAACCCTAATTTATCATCAAATTACCTATTTGCTAAAGTAATATCAAACTGTAAAATGGATGTAATTACAAAGTAACTAATTTATCTCTTGTTTTAATTCAAATTATTAGTGAAAAACATCACATTTGCTATTGGTAAGAGCAAAAAAAAAATGGAAGACCTTAAGATTAATGTTTGAAAAAAAGATGAAAAAGTGATATTATATATGCTTCTCAGATCAAGTATATCATCATTTGTTAAGCATTTCATTTCGTAAGCTCATACAAAGATTCAAAACAATGGAAAACTGGATAGAGCCAAAGTGGGAACAAACCTCACATTTGCCCTCTACTCTCCTCTACCACCAACCCCCACCCTCCCCCACCATCCCCTCCCTGGTAAGGAATTCATCGATATGCCTACCTTTGGGAATTACCGTATTTACAACATTTTCGGACTTTGATCTCTGTTTTGACCTCTACGACAGAAAGCATGGTGTTCTTAAAGGTCACTATTAAAATTCACTTACGTAATATGATATATGTCATATATATAATATATAGATATTATATTATGTAATATGATATTAATGCACATATATGTGCAAGACTGCTGCTATACTGAGCCCTTACGGAGGAGACTGGGACAGAGTTCACAATGGACATTAATGGAGAGCTGATTCAGGTGGGCACTTTACAGGGTATGCAGTTCACGCAGTGTACAACTATACAAAGGCATACGTTTATTACCATTCCCTTGATTTCAGTACGGAGAGTAAAAGCCGGCCCATGTAAAGTTTAACATGGCATTACTTGTGGCTGATTGGTAACTTACTTGTTCGATTGAAGTTAGCTTGATTCTTCTACTTAATATATCTCAATAAGCATTAATGAATGATTACTTCGTAAGTAAAAAATTTTTGGTAGGTGCCACAAAACGTCCCACCAGAAAATTCACAAATATATCTTTGAAGTAAACTTGATTACGCCCAATGGAGTTTGTTTCCTGCCTTGTAAATTGCAAATCCCAAACTTTTTATCTTGGTTTAAATTATACCTGACCTTACTTCACATTATATGATTTCATCTCAAAACTTTATTTTCTCTTCCCATTAATTCTGACCTTTTCAAACGCTCAATCGTATCTGATGGTACTAAGTTCTGGAATCAAATCAGTGATTCAATAAAAATGCAAAATCCATAAAGTTAAGTTAAATTAAAAAAGACACTTGTATCTAAATATGAACACTTCTAGTTTACCCCTATGTATTTTCATCTCCATTTAGGTTTATGTTTCTATTTGACATCTTTCTAGTTTATCCAAACTGACTGCTCCATTTCTTTTCTGCTGGGCAAGTTACGGGGTGGGTCAATATGATGGGTGGGGTGGGGGGGCAGATTCTCTTCTTATCCTTCCTTTTTCCCTTTTGTTTACATTTACTTTGTAATTAATTATGTTACGGTGGGCTTCTTGTAAAAGCTTTGGTTTCAAAGCCCTTCCACGACTTTTTTATCAATTGTTATATGTCTCTTCACTGTAAACATTGTAATATATGCATGAAAATGGAAAATATATCAAATCAAATCAAAATCTCGGTTCATATACAGCCTTGTTCACGCTTGATGGCTTGACAGGGGGTCTGATACCGTAAGGATCGCAACATGATGGTACCACGGAGGAGCCTGACCACCCGCTTGACCCAAGATATCTGGTTGCTTGTATTCTCCCATGCACTTCCACATAACACACACCGATGCTGAGTCTAAGATGGACACACTATATTATTATTATTAATATCATCATTAAATTACTTTTATATATGTCACTTAATAAGCTCTATAACACTATAACTAGCTATTAAATTGATTTAAAAAAAAATGATTGCGACATGTTTGGAGTATTAGTAGTAACACCGTTATTTTTCAATGTTAATCCACAGACCGTTCTAAACAGCGGATAAAGCCCCCCTTCTCCCTTCCCCTCCCCCAGAGGGACAACAAGATCCTGATCCCCATTGCATTCTCAATCCTAAAAAGGCCTGCTGCATTCACATCATGATGAACATACTCCACACAAAACTAGGGCTTTGTTCTTCAAATTACTCGTCAGCTTTGGCGCTCGTCAAGCTACCATTTTCTCTTCTCCTATTCCCCCTTTTGTTTTCGATGGGAGTCGTACAATCACACACCTTTCCAGTTAATTCACATGGTATGGTTAACTCAATGAGTTATACCGACTACTCAGCCCGTCAAAAGAATATAACCCCCTGCAGGTTCTTCGGAGAACAATTCCGTCGTTTGAGTCGCAACATCTCGTTGGTGTCGCATGACATGTTTACAGGCCGATATCGCAGCTAGCCTGTCATTAATTTATTTAATAGCGATGGTCTTTAGTAATTTAACCGAGTGCAGACCTTACGTAGGTAGCCTAAACCCGCTGGAACCTCGACAGGTTTTGCATACATGCATGACTCTAGTCCTGGTGACCAATTACGACTAATCAAGAGTAACAGATTGCAACACAACAGTCATTTTTTGTAAATACAGACGTATATTATCGATACATTAAAATAAGTAGCCTGTTGTGTAAAGGGAACATGACTATAGCCATTTGCTTGATTAAAGCTGCATATTTACATCATACAGCATACATCATACAGCAGCAGCTCCATTTGATTTCTAAATTCGTCCTGTCCACGGTTGGTATCGGGTTGGCGACTTGTCAAACATCTTGAGCATTTAATGCCGACCGGCCTGATCATTCGCGGGCATCATTACCGATATTGCTTGGAAGGATCTGGCTGGTCGTCAGTCGACGACAACCACAGGCTGACCGGACGGTTACTTCATGATTACATCATGATCTGAATTCATAGACGGTCTTTCAACGTGCCACATTTGATGATTGAAAAACGTCTGCGGTAGCTGGTTGCAGCAGGAATGGTGATACGGTACAAGGGAAAACTGCAATCCAGATTAAATTAACGGGAGAATTTTGAAATGATAGGAGATTACATGTTCATCTACCACATTTCTTCATCCAGTGTAAACAAAGACACAAACTAAACACAAATAAAAATAACCTTTTAATTTGTTCACGATTTTCTTTCATTGTGATCGCGGACTGTCAGGGTGCTCAATTCCCACGTTTGTTTAGCGCCGCCCTGTGTTTGTGTCGGGGAAATGATAACGGCAGGGTACAAACTTGTTAACATACTTATATATATGAGCAAAGAAAAAGAAGAAATTTGAATTTTCACAGCTTATCAAATAACTCATATAGGTAAAAAGAAACATATTCTGGGGGAATTAGTGAGAGAGTCTATTTGACACAGGGGGTGGGTGACTTTACTTAGTGAGATGGTGCTTGCTTTTGGGATGGGGGCATGGGCGGGGAGGGGGAGGAAAATTAGGAAAGAAGCTTGAATCTCCAAAAATGAGAACCAATTTCTAACTCTTGGATGATGCAGCACAAAACATGAAAATATATATGACCAAGATCCATCCAACAGTTCATCTCATGAAGGCTTCCTAAAGGGCCTTGGTGCAGCGACAGAAAATGGGACCGATAGGAAAATAGAATTTTAACATTTGGGCCCTCTAGACGCCCCGCCGAGGGATATGACACTCTCAGGCTTATGGGAATGGCGGGGCCTTAACACTTCTATTTGTTTGGTGGATCGGACCGCAGATTAAAGAAGGGGGGGGCTACCTGGATATATAGATGAATAGGCAATGGGGGCCTAACGAGAATGTGGGGTCCGTTCGGTTTTACTGACCGAACGTTTAATATCGTCGCTAGCCACTAGTCGTAAGGCTGACTTCGGCAGATGGGTTTGTTTCTTCTTGGCGGTACTTGTCAATGGGGCGCCCTGGGGCCTGGACGCCACGCACCATCCACACCGCCCTAGTTAGGCAGCTAATGCTTCCCCAGAAGCGGGCGAGTAAATCCGTTACTTGATCACTATGACTATAAGTAAACAAAACCGAGTATGATTTCCTCGAGATCCCGACAGAAAGATTAAAAAAAAGCCCCTGCCCCCCCTGAAGAAAAAGTACTTAAGAACCCATTGATGATAATGACTTAATGTTGTCACCAACAAAAAAACTTTCACCACACTAATTTTAGGCATTGGCAACGGTCAGTTTCCAGAAGCTCCAGAAAACAGTGTTCCCAACATGCAAATGAAACCCCTTCAACATTGAGAGAGTGAGGCTGGACTGGACACTCTCGCATACACTTGGTGCGGCTATGAGAGGCTATCTCGTGAACCAACCTATTTACCGGTGGCCTTCTTAATTCGTCGATCCCAGCCAACGGACTGGCAAGATTTTGATACGAGCAATTTCAATTGTACTTGACTTCGGCGTGTTGGGTGTAATTCTATACGTAGCAGGTAGGGTAGACGGCCCTAATAACGCACAAACCCTCTCTGACGGCAAGTAGCATGACGCGCTTTTGCAACACTATCCACGGTATTCTGTCGGCCTCTTAAGAGAAAAAAATAAATAAACCAAAACAAAAAACCAGTTTAGTGGTATAGTCTCTGTTATATAGTGATATAGGAAGTGAGATAAAGTCTCGGGAAAAAAACAAACGAGAGGAAGAAAGGAAACGGCACGTCCTCCCATCGACAAAGGATCGGGGAAACAAAGGTGCGTCGAATTAAGTCGTACAGGTAAACGAACACACCCGAGTCGAGATTTTGGAGATTTTCAACTTCAAAGAGCTCTATAAACCATTTTAAAATAACTTTTTTAAATAGCACAAAATATTTGAAATGTATTCTCCCTTTCCCTTCCTGTTCTCTCCATGGTAACACCACTTAAGCAATTCTTAGATTTGTAAATTATGGTTAATATCAAAACTTGTTAAAAAAAAAAATTCTTAGGATTTGAGTCTCAATTTGGCTATCTTGTGAAGCATTCAGACAGACAGATTCATTAATCCTTGATAAGGAATTGGGTGATATGGCTTGGTAAAACCCTAGGGTTAGAGAACAAAAAGATACATGAGCTCATTTGAAAAATCTACTCCTGTGGTGTACCTGGACCAATGCAAGCTGGCTTACATTGGAGGAATCTGCAGGACCACAAGAAAATGTTGGGGGGGGGGAGGGGGTAAGCAGAGGGAGGTAAGGGGGTGAATGGTTAAAAAAGGGCACTTTTGTAAGGAAAAGTTTTGACTGACAAATTCATTTCATTTTCCCCTACCTACACCTCCTACTCTGTATTTTTCCTACATCACTGTTTACGTTGATATCATAGCTGATAAAAAAATTAAGCACTTGAACAAATATATATCACCAAAGGTGATGACCTTTACATGCAGGTCACATGCTCTATTTTGCCATGTCTGTAAACACAAGCATAAACAAAAAAAACAAAAATAAAATTTGATTCGAAACCGACTAATACAACATTTAATATATTCCTGCTCTTCAATAAACTTTGGGGATAGAGTCAGCAAAATTTGTAAACAGTAAATAAATCCACGAGAAACAAACTAAAATTTATGGTTTTCGAAATCCAAAACTGCACTGAGAGTAAACCGGTTAAAGAACGGGATCACGTCCCAGCGTTACAATGTGCCTTTGCTTTATACTTAACTCCGCTCCCAAAGGGTTCGTTTTCAGTTCCCAAAACTACGTGCAAAATATTAAATATATTAAAAATCGGAGCTGAATGTGGCAGCATCCGTCGTTCTGGGGGCCTCAATGTTCTCGTCGCTCCTTGAGGTTATTCGTGAAATTGTTGTTGTACATTATAGCCCGAAATGAATGACATAATTCTAACCATGTATGCAGCATTCTTAGCCCTTACCCTGTTTTAGTCAGCAATATAGCAAATTAATCTAAAACTGCACAATCCTTCACAGATATCAAACTGTCATTAGAAAAAAAAATGTTATAGATGATTTTTACAAATTTCTCTTTTTTTCTGCGGATTCCCCATTGGATGTATATATTGTAAATTATAGCATGAAATAAACTTTCCTGTGCCAGTAACTACGACAAAATATTTGGAATTACTTGCTCAAAATTCAGTTCCCAATCCTTTCCCCCCCCCGCCCCTTCACCCTGCAAAAGGCCTACATATTACATTTTCTTGAGTGATGTGAGAAAAATAGCAATTACAAAGAACTTGTGAGTAGATTAACTTACATCTGTTATTCCAATTGGAATTATTTTAGCCATGGGTCACCTAGACACCCGCCGCTATTCAGAGTGGGGTTCGCGACCCTTTCTACGGTCGCCCCAAAAACTTTTTTGGAGGGTCGCCCCAAAAATTTAGAAAAAAAATACAAAATACGATATTGTAGATATAAAGGACGCCAGGTTTACTGATATCCAAAGAATAGCATAGAAATGGTACGTGCATTCAAAATGAATGATTTGCAAGATTGAACTGATACACTTTCTAAAATTATTCGATATAATAATTAAAAAAAAAAAATCATCGGAACAAAACGGAAAGTTTATGTATGGAAACCAAATTCTTATATAAAATTTTCCATTCAGCCCCACATTTTTGTCTTTTAATAATAATTATTAATCATAAATAATGCATGACGAAAAAAAAAGACATATGTAAGAATAAGCAGTAACTGATACTTGCTAATTCGTACGTCGAATCTAAAGGTAGCCACAGTCGTCTCGATGGATGTACATGACGAAGACGATCGGTAAAGCAAACAGACGTTGGTCACGTCTTCGCACCTTATGTCGCAGTTTTGTTTCCACAACATGCAGTTCTGCACCCAAGGTTAAAAAAAAAACAGCGTAAACAATCATACGAAGACAAAGGGATTAGGGATTCAGGTTTGTCCAGAGCACTGTCTGATGCAAATGATCAGTTGTAAACTTAAAAGTCTGTCCGTACGTCCGTCCGTCGGTCGTGGTTAATAAATGTGATGAGATTAAGGGGAGCTGGAGTGTGACTGATGAACCTAAATGTCTGTATGTTTACATATTGAGGTTCTCCCACCACAGACAATACTGCAACCAGACTTGACCAAAGATATAAAGACAGAAGCTAAGACACTGTAGCCACATCCCCAGATGGACTGCTGAATATATATATATCCCATCTGTCTGCACTAGCAAGGTATCATTAAAATTGGAATGAGCTACTCTTAAAAAACTCTTAAATTAAATTTTTAAAAATATAAAATCATTGAGAATAAGCACTAGTAAATCTGTCAAAGCACAGGATACGGTAGGAGGCCTTCCCAGACAGATATGTCTTGCATATTTACGACCCTACTGCATCACATTTCTCACCGTTTAAATGCATTAGTCCATTTTTTGGGGTCTTTATTTTTTTTGGGGGGGGGGGTGTTGCTAACGTTACGTGAAATCGAGGTAAAATGATCTCGGCATGTTAACGGGCAGAAATGAAAAGTGGGAACATTCCTCTTTGCTGCCTCTGTGTGATCGATATAATGAAGAATGGAAATAATTTGACAAAGAAAAGAAAAGGTCTACATAATTGAGAGTAGATTGCTAAGAAAAAGACTCAACTTTAGAGATACGCTCACAGGTGGAGAGTTTTTTTTTCGTACGATCCCATCACATATGGCACAAAGTCACTTTCCGATGCAGTGAAACAACCGTAAGGGATTACCGATTTTACAAATGCGATGTAACATGGCCTGCCATAGACGAACGGCCATCTTTTAAAGGGGACGCAACCTCCTCCCGACAGCCGCATAGCGAGGAATTTGCCAAGGGAGGGGCAAAACTGTAGGCCAACTGTCATTGCAAACTATCTAAGCGTAGCGCCACCACGGGTTGGTGCGAAGCGTACAAGAAAATTTTGGCTGAAAATTCCTCCCAGATCGCTGGAAATGGCACTTCCCAGGCCTTGTAAGCAGCATCTTAGCATTTTCTTTTTGAAATTACTAGTGATATCATAAAAACTTACAAAAAATATATGCTCAAGGGGGGCGGCTGCCCCCTTCACCCTTCCCCCTTGGCTACGCGCCTGCCTCCCGACGAGCTATGATGCTCCTACGCGGCGACGCAGTGAATGTAGTGCTTAAATTTAATGCTCCGTCTGTATGATTTGTACACAGATCTAGATATAGCACCGTCTGTAAATATGGCAGTCTCTTTTGCGAGCTACCTCGCGCCAGCCTCTCCGTAATGGAGGATAACATAAGGAGACAAAAGGTGGCGATAGCTGTCGATGACGAGCCGGCCTCAGTCAGACCACTGGCCGTCTGTATAATGACCTACAGTCAAACTGCTCCAGTCATTCTTTTTTACAGGTGACTATACTTGTCATAAAATCCATTTCCTTAGGTCACAATTCGGTGAAAAAAGAAAAAGAAATAGAGAGACAGAGAGAGAGAAGATAAAAGAAAGAAAGAAAGAGAAAAAAATTAAATGTCGTTGAAAATGGCCAGCTGTATGGAGGTTTTTTCTGGCAATCGTAAGATAGAAAACGGCAGTGTAGCATGACGAAGTAATAACCGACTTGTCATTTGGTAGTTTCGGAAAAACTGAATAATTCATGCGCTGCATGGCCAATAATTATCAATTAAGTGTACAAGGAGGAGGAGAAAGTCCTGTCAATAAGAGTTCTTAACCCTCTGCCCCCCCCCCCACCCAACCCCAACCATTTTTAAACAAATCATTTCTTTTGTTTTGGAAGTAAATTTATTTTCCTTCCGATTCAAGGTAAAAATGGCAGTCTGGGTGTTAGATCCATTTTTTGAGACCTCATTAGGAGATGGTATTGTGTACACAATGTATAAATATTTTGCTCTTTTTTGTGTATGCCAAAAAAAGAAAAATGAGAAAAAGAGAAAAACCTCTTAACTTTTTCATGCCTGAGGGGCAAGATTGAGATCTTCAACCCCAGAGGAACTGGCCTCAAAAGAAAAGTACCACATACATTCATTTTGTGACCTAGAATCAAATCTACCCCCAAAAATGGGAACAAACCATTCAGTTGGGAGGAAAAAAAGAGTTGGTATTTGCTTTTTTTTTTCATTTTTTAAAAAAAATTTGTAAAGTAAGATACTGATGGAATAAATGACAGGGATATTCACAGAGAAACATCTCATGAATTGAAACACTGGTAGAAGTATAATTCTCGGATATGAATAATAATCTCTCTTCCGTGGGACTATAGGATTCGGAGACCGATCCTGAAATTTAATAAATTCAAAACAAATAAGTGGGAAGGAAGGATTGCCATTAAATTTTGTACGATTGAAACATTTGACAAACACATAGAGTTGTGACTTTACGAAAGAAAACTTACAAATGAACATTATACTGTATACTATATACGACAGTGAAATATCTTTCCTGGCAATTTTGAATTTCTTCTATAAAATTGTGGAAATTAAGAGTTATTTAAAAGCAGTTTTGCATAATTTTTGGTACAAGTTCTCACCAATTTGTGTCCAAGCTGTCCTAATGGCTGGAGGCGATTGCTCCGCACAATTGCTGAAAAAATTGCATAAAATCTTTCAAAGTTTGGTGATATTTTGCTAGGCATCTGGCAACAGCATGATGAATGATGTCATTATGACACTTCAGCTGAAAAATGTCTTTCTTTTTCTTTATAAACTGTCAATCAATTCATCCACAGAGGAAGAAAGGAATATTGTCTACAAACTATAGATACAATTTGATTCCAAGTACAGAGATCAGAGATTCCAAGAACAGAGATCGGAGACAGCTTAAGCAAACAATCCATGTATATTTAACTTTCAAGGATAAATCACAGAAAATTATGATAATAGCCTATAAAGGTGAATCTTTTGAAGAGCATTGGCCCAGATGATATCACTAGACCCCTCACTCACTGTGATCCAACTTCCTGGCATAATTGGGAAGGTTTAGCCAATCAAAATATTCCATTCAATCCACCAATGATATCTCGAGTTAGGGGGCATTGAGTGAGCCAGGGTTTCCAACTAGTAGTGTGGAATAGTTTTCTCTTCAATGTAAAGGTTACATTGTTTGCCCCTAGAATATACTTCCAATTGTTCACAAAGAACCAGGGTTTGATAGTCTCCAAGTTTTAGTCCCCATCCAGACAGATGAGTGGGTTATTATTATTATTATTATAATATGTCATACGGTACTTAGTAATTTAATATTCATGACATCTTTATCAATCAATTTTTGTATTAAAACAGACCAATTTGCAAATCATATTAGCAGCAATTACTACTATGTTTTGTATGAAGTAATTTATGAGTCAAAGATGTTTATGACTATTATAAGGGTCTCCGAGAGTATTAGCTGGTTACGGTAGTTTTTTTCAAAACTAATTTCTGGGTGGCACTCCACCTCCGATATACTTCCAGACATTGCGGAAAGTTATATTAGACAAGCTGTTTGGATTGAGGAAGAAAACGAAGAATACTATGAAGGTGGTACTCAAAAGCTTGTGGATAGTTGGAGCATGGGTGACCATAAATTGACTTTCTAGCATATTTTTTGGCCAATAATAATCAGCTAGAAGGGCAAATTAGTTCAAAGATCACTTTCAGTGATAACGTTACAAAAAGAACTCGATATTAAAATGGGGGTAAAAAAAAAAATTGCATTCTGGCTATACTGTCTTATCTGAATGACCTAATCCAGTTTTTCTTGGAAATCCTTGAAATGATTCAAGGACATATGCAAATGTCTTTTGCCCATATATGGTATTATTTGCCTACAGGGTGTCTTGCTACAGTATACCCTACTGAGGTGTCCATACATCTTTACAGAATCTTTTGAAGGCCACCTATACCCCTGTATGGACTCTTTGAAAAACAGTACCAGCCCATTGGTCAAAATAATATCTGGAGGTAGAATGAATAACAATTTTCTGACAGTTTTACGTAAATTACCAGAATTTTCAACGTGTCACGTGTTGCGTAAGGTTCTCTGTTTAATACGGAGTTGAGAGGAAATAAACAAATAAATAAACAAATAAATATAACATAATAAATACAAGTGAGTGATCCTTATTTGTGAACCTGTTAAATTTCTCATCTCTTAGCTGGAAACAAATTTTCTCGCCAAACAAATTTCAAACAATTCGTTTACTTGACAAGCGACGATTATTTTCACACTTTTTCCTCGATGGAAATGACATTTGCTGAGATTAGTCTATTCATCTTTCCTTAGAAATAAAACGTTAAAAAAGGAAAAGGAAAAGTAAAAAAACTTTGGATGGTCGTTTGTAAATTTGTGGATGCACTCAAGAGATGGTTCGATGTTTAGGGCCAGTAAGAGGTGAACAACTGTGACGGCCAAAGGAATTTTCAACAACATCTTAGTCTTTGCGAAGATGCTCTGCCTGCATCGTTTCATGCTAGCAAATGAGAAGCATTTATTAACGTAATGTTGTTTATATCCTTAACTTTTAAGCCATTTTGTTTATATCCAAGTCAGGGTTCTTATGTATCTTTTCTCTGTGTGGACTCCACATCCGGGAAAAAAAGAATGATGACCAATAAATTTGATCAAAATGAAGGACATTTTTCCATTTCAGTGCAAAAGTCCTGTATTAAATATCAAGTCAATATCTTTGTTGTAACAAGAGTTGGAAAATGAATTAAAAGTAAAGGGTTCCCCCCCCCCAAAATGTCAACGTTGTTTACAGAGAAAAATATATATCGTATCGTGACCACGAAATACTACCAAGGTTTTTTACATAAATTTCTGTATTTTTGCCATACTTGGATATATCATATATGTTGATTGAAAATATTTTGTAAATTAATGAAGCAAGTGTTTTCAATATTTGCTGCTAATTATATAAATCTAGGGTGCAGTGCACATAATTTTAAATACACCTTGTCACAGCTGAGGTCACTGTTCACTGTTAGCTACATATTAGACGAGTTGGTTGCATCGAAAGTATGTTTAATTGAAAATATTAACGAAGACACAGGAATTTTTTTGAGTTAAATTACGACAAATTGTAAGATCATTTTTTGTGGGACACACTTTATCTCTTCTGTAAAATGTAAGTTTTTAAGCAAAAATTTCTGACTTTCTGAGAAAATGAAAGAGTTTGTAGGCTGCTACAAAATCATTGGGAACCTAAAGGTGTCGGTTCAACTGAGGGGGGGGGGATGGATTTAACTCCAATTAGCAGATAATACAAGCCTATAAACACTCAGCTGATTCTTCAATACCAACTGCAGTTGAATCAAAAGTGCTACTCGTTCACAATTGAACAAACGACTGCTACTCCAAACATTCCCACAAGAAATACCCTAGCTGGTTAGTTTCTAGTTTCACTGCTGGACAGAAGAGGGTTAATGACCACTATATATAGTAACACCACACCTTTGCAGATTTTCAAATGGATAAAACGTTTAGACTACAAACAGGCCACACACACACACACAGACGCACACACACAAAAAAAGCAAAAGAATAAAAATAGGGAACAGTCAAGTTAAAAGAAAGATTATCAGGACATATCCGTTCATTCTGGTTCTTTGTTAATAATTCCCAGAGTGAACTGACGAAGGTGGTATATGTGGAACTGGGTTAATCTATGGCGGCGCATCGTGAGTATGGAAATAAAAAATTGTTTATTATGACACATAGTCTCTTTGATGTAAACCAATTGTTTCTAGAAAGTTAAATCAGTACTCTAACCAATTTCGTGAGTGACCTTTCTCCCCCCCTGCCCGCACTACTGTTTAACCCACTTATCGGATGAGACGAACTGACACGTACGTACCCGAAGCGACTGCAAAATCGGACGGTGCGGATCAGTGTTGACATAAATGTCGTCTAACTGTGAAACAGTTAATCGGTGACGGTGGTGTGTGGGACTTTATATTTACAATGCGAGATTACGCCCATTCATGTAGATGCTTAAATAAAAAAGTACATGGGTAAAAAGAAACGCCGAAAAGAGACTTGGAAATTATAGACAAACTTTGCAAAGCAGCTGAGCTTTAAGAGATGTTCATTTTGGCATGAACAAGAATCGCCACGGTGACTTCATTAATCAAACCCCTGCTGCGCTCTTCCGACTCAAGGATCCAGTCCTCTCATTGGTCAGGAGACCTCAATACGTAGCCGTTTCGTTTTTACGCTAAAGGGGCAGGCATTGAGCATGTGAGCTATATAGCAGCAAAGAACCTTAAAGCTTTGGTTATTTCTGCAGCAACTTCTAACCAGTCTCGAGATAATCTAACTATGCCAATTTTCACCAGCATAACATCTTTCACTTCCCCCCCCCCTCCTAAAAATGGCGGACATCATCTAACACTATTATTCGATGCCAGAGTGATCCTTATAGTTTGACAATTCCCCGTCGAGCCTTCTTAGTTATATATCTGGAGGATACCCCATTTCCGTTCGATAAAAAACAGCATGATCTGGGCAACAGAAATGTGGGTTTTCGTGTACATATTTGTATGTACATGTGAATAAACGACGGAAAACTGACGAAGAAGAAACAAATATCACAGCAATTGTACCGCCTAGTTACGACCTCTCAGCATGAGTTATTGACAAATTTTATTCATCCACTCATGGGCTCACACATATATAGCTTTGTATTCTAGATATTAAACCATCTCGGTGGAACAAGAGGAATTATGGTACACAGCCCGTACCCATTGGGTCAACTTTTTTACACTCTTAACCGGGTGACCATATTACTAGCTACATTACTAGCTAATCACCGCCCCCTGGCCCCCCCTCCTCTATCTATTCTTTCATTTCTATTTTATATCTGGCAATATTTCCAAAATGGCCCCATATTGACAGCCAGCTGTGTACTAGCCTACCTGATTATACGGAAAAAGGGGAGTCTTCTTCACTCCCCCTCCTCCCCCTATTAACTGACACCCTGCTGAATCAACTGTAGGTAGAACTTGTGAATTGTATAATTGAACAAAAGTGAGACAACTACTCCTTTTTAGCACCATATTTGGAAGACATTTGACCATAATTAGATGAATAAAACCAAATTAATACGATTGTTGCAAGGTTACGCAACGAGGATTCCAATGTATAGGACCCCCCTCCCCCCACCCCACAAACTTCCGACTTAAAATTCATCAAAAACTGAAACTTGAAAAAGTATTAAAATTATCAATTTGTAGTGCAAATTCATGGAGACTACAAGGATTCCTCTAGTTTGTATTACTTTCAATTCTGTAAATTAAGGGGGATGGGGGGGGGGGCGGCTAGCATGTCAAAGCATCTCGCTTCTTCTTCTTCTTCTTCGCTGTAGCTCTCCCTCACTTGCTCGTAATTACCGATACCCTCTTCCATCCTCGTCTTTCTACACGAGTAGAAATCCACTGAACTGAGTAAGTCCCTCCACTGTTTATCTCCAACCTCTCCTCTTCCCCTGTTGGTTTCTTTCTTTCTTCTCTCCATCCCTTGTCTACTAATCCTCTTACATCTATCTCTTTGTGTTCACCATGCTCATTAACCTGTCTGTATTCTGTGCGTGTTTTTGGCCCTTCTGTTACTTGTCATTTAGCCTTTGAAGAAGATCCTGCTAGGATCGAAACGTCAGGCCAACTTACTTTTGAACAACTGAATAAGTTATACGCATTCGATACTAATTACACACACCATACGTACATTAATATAGACTTGTACATATAATGTCAGGTGAGAATCCTTGGTACTACTAGAGTGTTAAGAATGGATATTATTACCTCTAAGATTTAGCCAACTCCAAAGACCAAAGACCTCCGATATGATGTGATCCCTTCCTCCATTTCTTTCAGACTTCTGCTCCCAAAATTCCCTTCTTTGTAAACCCCTGTTGTTGTGCTTCTCGCATGCTGCTGCTACCTGCAGTCCATGCATCTCATGGATGCAGCTTTTCTATCAACTTGCTACTCCAACAAACCACCTCGACCAACTGTTCTATTTTGCCCTCATCCCCGACTAAGACAAAAACTAAAAACTAAAAAAAAATAATTAAGAAAGCTGTCCACCCTTTTTAGCCATCTCAAAAGGCATGAGTTTTATGATAAATAGATAAACCCTTCTGCACCAGTCCATGAAGTTTTGCCAAATTGTTTTCAAACTCTGGTTTTTTTTTTTTTTTTTTTTTTTTTAAT
>JAIPMN010009714.1:0-20426 GCA_020650975.1 Apostichopus californicus
TAATGCTTAGAGGAGGATGTACTACATAGCTGATACAGTGAAGACATAGTAATGGTACATTAATGCTTAGAGGAGGATGTATTACATAGTTGTTATAGTGAAGACATGGCAATGGTATATTAATGCTTAGAGGAGGATGTACTACATAGCTGATACAGTGAAGACATAGTAATGGTACATTAATGCTTAGAGGAGGATGTATTACATAGTTGTTATAGTGAAGACATGGTAATGGTATATTAATGCTTAGAGGAGGATGTACTACATAGCTGATACAGTGAAGACATAGTAATGGTACATTAATGCTTAGAGGAGGATGTACTATAGACCCCATCTATTGAAGGCACATTACAGGTTAAGTTAATGCTAGGAGGGGGTACTTTGCTTCACATGATGACATGGTACAGGTGAGTTAATGCTTAGAGGAGGATGTACTACATAGCTGTTACAGTGAAGACATAGTAATGGTACATTGATGCTTAGAGGGTGCACCATGTTTCCCATCTATTGAAGGCACAGTACAGGTTAAGTTAATGCTAGGAGGAGATATTACATTCCACAGATGCTGCAAACTGATACATATCACATTCCTTCCATTACCTTTCTTGTTGTTTCTTCTTCTTCTTCTTTTGTTTGCTCTCTCTCCCTCTTTCATTTTCAAGTCATTTTACTCTTATTATTTATTTTCATATTCTTGTTTGTAAATATTTGCATGAAAAGCATATTAATTGAAAGGCATTGTTTTTACCCATGATTGACTGGGATAGTTCACTGTTAAATATTCATGTTTCATGAATCAATGTTCCTAATCATGTTTCATGGCATACTCTCATGGGAGTATTCATCCATGAAGTTAATTTAGTTTATTAAATTTGTCTCCTATCATTTTCATAAAGGTTGAAGTGGTTGAGTCATCTTATGTTGTATTATTTATTATTTACAACCAATGAGGCGTTGATAGGTAATTGAATTTCAAGAGGAAGAAAATTCAAGAGAAAGAAAGTTCATTCTCGATATCCTATGAGTTCTCTGTACTCTTTGTCAGGTCGCTGCAGTTAGAACATACATCGTTACAGGGCGAACTCGCCGAGGCTCGAGATCAATATCAAAGCATTGAGGTGGAAAGAGCAAAGCTGGAACATAAGTGTGAGGTAAGAAATACAAATGGATGGTAAAGGGCTCGCTGTTTCCCATGTTACAGTGGATCCTTGTTTTGGAGTATGGGTTAAATGATGCTGTCATTTGCCTCTGTGACATTGTTGCCAACAAGAGTATTTCACTTTGAAGATTAAAGAAGTCCTTTACCTTGGGATGGCAAATTGACCAAATCTACAGAGAATAACTGACCGTTACATTACATGTGATGAAATCAAGACAAGACATCCCCTAAATTTTCACCTGAATGAATGAGTGAAGTAAATTTAGTAATGACTCTTTTTGGCTGCTAGATAAGTTTTCAAATAAATATCAATCACATATGATAATGGAATGTTTATACTTTGTTGTTTGACATGGTTCTTTACTAGTCCAGCTAATAATCTGTAATGTAGTAACGAAAAGCATTGAAAACATAAAACTGTTGATATTCTTTTACTACTTGCATTCAGCCATTACATTATTCTACTATCTACCACGTGATCCAAAATGAAATGATGAGTTAACTGCACGCCTCCACTTATCTTTAGTTTGTACACTTTGAAATTGTAAATTAAATATTAAAAATAAGAAATATTGATTTGGAAAGGTTCCACAATTGGTAGAGGATAAAACACATTTGAATGAGGTTTTCTGTGGAATGATCTCATTAATGTTGCTTCTAGAGGAACCATGGAATAGCCGTCCATGTCATGTAATTTATAAAATATCTACATTAGTTCTCATGATATGTATTATTGCCATTAGAAAACTGTAGAAGGGAACATTTTGTGCATAGTCTGTTTATACACAGTTATGATCTCTTTTTTTGAGGTCTGCATGAAAAGCATTATTTGTTGAAAATAAATAAAGCAAGAGAGAGATCATGGAGATTATAACAACAGAAACTGTGGCATCTTTGGTCTGTTCCCATCGGTGTGGATACACCATTTAATTAGGATTGTGACTCCCAAAGAGGAACATAATCTGATGATTCACTCTCTGCCTCTCGTCAGATGCTGATGCAGCTGAATAGTAACCTGGAGGATGAGAACCATAAACTGATGGAACAGTTAGCTCAATCCATGGCTCAGAATTCAGAGCTACTCGTCAACACCTTGGAGTCTAAAGAATTTCACCACGAAGAGCAAAGACAACTCGAGTAAGTATCATCCGTGAAATCCATCTCTGGAGAAATACTTCTGAAGAAGAGTGATATTTACAGAGACTATGGGTCACCACCCACTAATGGGATCCCTAAGCTTTAAACAGTGAGATGCGAGCTGTGTATTCCACAATAAAAGCACAACTTGATGTACTTATAGTTTATGAATTGCTGATTCCTTTACTTCATCTCATCATCATCCTCCCTTCCTATCCCATCTTCTCATTATATTTGTCTCATCATTCTTAATATCTTCACAGAGATCAGCTTCATAATCTTAGAAGACAGAAAGAGAAACTGGAGGAGAAGATCATGGACCAGTACAAGAACTACACCTCCCCGCATAAGAAGTAAGTACAAGAACTACACCTCCCCATATAAAAAGTAAGTACAATAACCCCGCATAAGTTAGTACAATAACTACACCTCCTGGATACAAAGTAAGTACAATATCTACACCTCCCCGCTTTATAACTACACCTCCCCACATAAAACTACACCTCCCCGCATAAAAAGTAAGTACAATAACTACACCTCCCCACATATAAAGTAAGTACAATAACTGCTCCTCCCTGCATAAAAAGTAAAAAACATCACAACTGCGGTATGTTATGTACTTTATATTCTTATTGGTTTCTGACAGGTAGGGAAATTATTGTAAGTATTAGGTATGTTCCTCCAGGTGATTATTTCAAAGTAAATTTAAATTTCAAGGTTGGTACAAGGTTGTTTTTCTTTAATTGTACTGCTTTTATTCCATTGTTTAACCATTGTCTACCTATTTCTGTTGCTTAGATCTAAAGGTGGACTAAACCTCAACTTTATGAAGAAGATATACAAGGTGAGTTCAGAGCAAATTCAGCGGGAGATAACACACACGAGAGGAGGAAATAAAATTTAACCTTGGCTTTTGCCAGAGCAACACGAGCTATAAAAACAGGTTTATGAAATGATTTCAGTATATTTTCCAGCTGTTTGGTACAGTTTGCAAAAAGAAAGTAAAGTTTCAACAATTTCCTGTCAAGTTTTGTGCGATCTAAATGAGTTTTAATACAGATTTATATAAATATATTGATAATTTTTTGTTCTTATGCTAAAGTGATACTGAAATCCCACGGTAATGTACAATTTTACAAACTTAAAGGCCATTAATAGCCATTCGGATGCACTTTATAAGAGTTAAAAAGTGTAACTTATTTCAAAGTTTTAGAAATCTACTCAAATGCAGCAGTATAAAAGTAGTTATGGTTCACAAGTCAAGTTTATGATCTAAGATATCATCATCACTTTGTCTGTGTCATCTCATTGTCTGTGTTGTCTCACTTTTTCGTTCAAAGTCAAATAAAACCAAAGATAAAAGAAAGAAAATGGAACAAGATCTGTCAGTTCAGCCTGACCCTTTGGGGGAAACATCGTCGACTGGATCTGGCGTTGAATCTTGGGAAGGGTCAAATGCGGACAATAGCAGAAAGTCAGGTCAGTTCGACGTCATTTAAATTTGTATCAGTAATATTTTTCCAATATTTTCATCATTTTCCGTTCATTTGATGGAAACACCTATAAGTGGCAGGGTGAAACTAATGCCACTTATCGAAGGATTTGAGACGAGAAGAAAAACATGACGGGCCATCTTTAACTTTTTCAAACACTTTACTTGATCCATATTTATTACGAGTCCTTTTATTTGATGTTATAAGTAAGTGATAAAGGTTTTGTAATTTACCTCAAGAAATTTGAGGATTGAAAAAAGGATTGAAAGAAAATGTCAATTTGCTTACAGATATCAAAAAGTGTTTGAAAAATCATCAAGACCTTCAATGGTAGAGAAAATCGCAAACGTATAAATATAATTATGTACATTTTTTCATATTTTAATTGAAAAAGTAATGAAAATGTGAGTATAAAGTAACCCTAAGGTTTTTGTTTTTCTCTTACAGATGATATTCAAGACAAGACTCCGACCTGGGATCTGTCTCCTTCTTCAGCAAATCGTATCAACAACAGCAAACAACACCGAATGTCTATGCCACCCAGTGTACTGGCTGGTCATATTGATGCTGCCAATAGAGGTACTGTATCCGTGTTAATAGTTATAAGTAATTAGTTACATAAATCAGTTGCATCTAAAACTGATGTTCTGCACACACATACCAGTGCACAGACATTTGATCACCAATGTTATGTTGTTCAGCCAAAAAAACAAAAAGGTTTTCATAACTTACCTCCAGAAATTTGAACTCCAGGAATGAAAACCATCGATTGCTTACAAACGTCACAAAATGTTTGTGCGCACACAAAAGTGGTGCGACGCAAATTTTATTGCTGCAGCCTTAGATTGAGTTTCATCACTATAAGTGAGACAAAGCTAGTTCCTTGTTTGATATCGATGGTCTGAAGTAGTCATCGCTTCCAATCTGTTGCAATAAGGTGAAAATATTCTTAAAAAATTGTTGAATTTTGCAACTTCACTTCTTCAACAAACAGCTAATAAACAGCTAGGATTAGTTACTCTTTTTTCCTAAAAAAGGGGTTGTAGGCCTAAACTTGGAATGTTCGTATTTTTGAAAAAAATAACGAAAAATTCTGATGGTGTTACAAAATCTGTTATTCACTTTTAATATGCTACTAGTCATATACTTGTTTTGAGGTCTTTATTGAATGTGTAGTAGGGGAAGTTTATACATTGCAGACCTGCTGTTGAAAAAGAATTCTACATTGACTGTTTGAATATAGACTTAGATCTGTGTTTAGCATGAGCTTTAAGGTTTCCTTGGGAGATTTTTTATCAGAGACAAAGATAATGGGTGTGGTAAAAAGTAGAAGAGGTTGCCGGAATTCATGACACATCTGATGCTTGTATTGCCAGCAGAGTACTATAGCATGTCCACCGAAGATTTGAGGATGCCCAGAGAAGCCCTTCGTAAGAGCAGCATGGCGCCTGCTCTCAGCACCCCAGCACTAAACGACGATGCAGTGTTTGACTCTGATCAAGGTAAGCGGAACCGTCTTGGTCCGTATAAGAATTCTCAGCTGGTGTGAGGGCTACTAATATCACACTTGTGGTGTGCATTGTTGTCTATTAGACATGGAGTTGCATGGTTTGCATGGAATATTTGATCATGAATTGCCAGTAAAGATTATCTACAACAGACTTTGTTACAACAGACACTATTTCTTATGTATTTATAAATTAAGAATAATCAACTAAACAAGAAAGAGAAAATATAAAATATGTTAAATTGTTGACTAGCAGGGTAAAAAGTTAGCTGGTACTTGTACTGCTATATCAACCAATGACAGGCAATTATCTACTTGGGACAGAGTGATAATGTTGCATGATAATCTTTGTAAGGAAACTGTCTCTGTGACCTCTGATGGACGGCAGATGTCTTCTACCAAGGACAATTCTGCATGGATTGTATCCTAAAATTAACCCTTAGATACATGCGTACATAATAATTTCCTCGATCTTAATGCATTTCACATATGCAGTGAGATCAGTTTAAATATAGTCTTAAAGGTGAAATCATTCAAATGTGACGCTCTGATTGTGGTGAGGAGAGGTTAAACATGTCCATGTTCCTCTTGACAGTATCACAGACTCTAGTTTTGCTATCCCTTTATTTCCTTTTCGTACTTGGCAGACTTTTAGCAAGTCTGTACCGGTAACCTCATTCTAGCATACTTGCCCCCACCCACCCCCTCCCCCCTCCAATACTTGTACTGTCACGCATGGTTGTATACATATTTCAAATTCAACAATCAGTATTTAGACTGATGCAGGATTTTAATATCTAAACTCGGGCTTAGAGCCTTGCTCTAATTCTTTCACTCATACCAAGGGGTACTCACCCTGTTGTACTAATACCAAGGGGTACTCGAGCTGTTGTAATAATACCAAGGGGTACTCGAGCTGTTGTACACATACCAATGGGTACTCAAGCTGTTGTACACATAATTATAAGACTGCCAAGTGGTATTAATAAGGCAATTTCAACACGTCCATTTTCCTTCAGAAATCTTCTCAAATGATTTTTTATTGCTCTGTGATAAACCATTGGTTCTCCTTAAAGATGGAAGCTACTACTACTACCAATTATTGGTTCTTTCTATCCGATCTGACATTTTCTTATGGTTCTTCTTCCAGTCGACGGAGTGGAACACCACTCGCCCTCCTCGACCCATAATCTGAGTCCGAACCAGGCCAGATCTAGTGGAACATCACCAGTTCATGCCACCTCACCTATCACTTCTACACCAAATCAAACTAACAACTCTTCTGGGTCATTCGCGGGTACTTTTCACTTCCTTTTGATTATCTTTGTGTTTTTTTTACCCGCTCATTAATATCACAATTTTATCTTCTACACCGTAGTTTTCTTTTTTTCTTTATTATATATTTTTCACAGTTTACTTTCATTATTTCTCTAGAATTTGCTTCTCTTGGGTAATGAAGAAATACTAATAAATAACTAAATTGCACCTCATTCTCTTTCCTAAAGAGTAATTTTGTCTGCTTACCGAGGCAAATCTGCCATTTTTCAAAGCTAAGGCCACCTCAATGTATTTTCCAAACGACAAATTTTTTTTTTTGGTTAATTGAATATCAAATTTGGCCACAAGAGACAAGCGAGTAAGATCACCATGGTAACGATGTGTTTTTGAAGATGTCAGATAAGAGACTTTGACAGGATATGCACCATCCATTTCTCCTACTCCTGTGAATCCACAAAATATTCATCAATTGTTCAAAACTAGATTTTCCGACAAATTCAGCTAATTTATAACAATAATTTATTGAAACAGAAGAATGCTCTTGCATGGACGTGGTGATGTTTTTTTCAACACTCTATTCTTTTATGCTAATTCTTTTGAAAAAACAAACAAAAAGAAAACGAAGCTATAAATATGAAATTGAAAGCTATGCTATTAATCAGTGCTTATGTATATGAGATCAATTGTGACATTGAGAAACCTTGACAGACAATTTTGTTATAGCCAAACTGAAATAAAATAAACTTGGATGGTTGTCTTTTTTGAGGAATTGTAACTGTGTTGTCAACAAACTGATTCCCCCCCCCCCCCAAATATTTTGCAAAGTTCAATCAAACTCAGTAAAGCAGTGTTTATTAGGAATTTATAACTATTTATTACTCAGAAATGTTTGTTTCTATATTTTTCCTTTTCATCATCTAAACTAAATATCCACACCCATGCCTTTAACTTTGAGAATTACTTCTAGTATTTCATGTGTTGATGTATTAAAGCCAGGATTGAAATTTAGAAAGTCATAAAAACGTTTTTTTACAATACCTAGATATTGTATGTATGGGTTTAATCCAGCTAAGAGAAAGTTGATGATTCTGTTTAGGTGCCGATTTTAGTTGTAAATACGTTTGTTGCATAATTTTTAATATTTGTGTCTCAAACATGTTGACTTGTTACTAACAAAAGATTTCTTTATTGTAGTTGTCTCCAATAAAATGTGAATAGTTCACGATTGTAATTTGCCTAAATTTGTCTAAATAAAGTGAGAGATTTACATGGTCATACCAGAGTAACATATTTATAAAAACAAATAAAGAAAGAAAACCTCTCTACAGATACTTTATTTTTAATATCTACAGTAGTGTTCCAGTTGAAACTGAAACAAAAGAAACATTGAGTGTTGTACTTGTTCAAACCATACATTACAGTATATTGTAACATTTCGTAGAGCCACCAAACACTTGAGGCAGTATGTTACTATATTGTAACATTTGGTAATGCCACCAAACTTTTGAGGCAGTATGTTACTATATTGTTACATTTGGTAGTGCCACCAAACACTTGAGAGAGTATGTTACTATATTGTAACATTTGGTAGTGCCACCAAACACTTGAGAGAGTATAATGTTACTATATTGTAACATTTGGTAGTGCCACCAAACATTTGAGAGAGTATGTTACTATATTGTAACCTTTGGTAGTGCCACCAAACACTTGTAGGAGTATGTTAATATAACATTTCGTAGTGCCACCAAACATTTGAGATGTGAACTGATTTCCAGATCATTTTCATCAACAGAGGGCGGTATGGATGACTCTCTATCACGATATGTCAAGAAGTCTGGTCGCCCCGCAGATAAAGTGTCCAGGAAGGGAAGTTCCGTGGGAATGCTCTCTCGGATCAAGAGCAGGTCGCGAGAGATTCTCACCGATTTAAGAGCTAACTCTGTGGAAAACCTCGCCGAGGAGAGTAGCGGCAGTGGTCAAAAAGTAGGTGGTAAAAAGAAAAAATGGTTTCCCTCCAAACAGGGAAAGGCCTCTTAATATAAATATAAGGAATATATTAAGCAAACAGACAAACAAATAAACAATGAAACAAAACAATCTGAACTTAAAATTCCATTATTCAAGCTTTGGTTGTCCTACATGTTATAAATATGAATAGCTGTTTTTTTTTATATAAATCAGTTGCATTAAAAGTTGCATACCCCATACATGAAAAAATCAATATAATGCTTGGAAATGTTTTGATGGTATGATGTTAAAAATATTTGCTTGTTTCAGTTTTCATTTTAACATTTGTTTGGGCTATCTCTTTGCAAGAAACAAAAATGAAAGAAGTAATGTATGCATTACTCTGGGTTTTTTCCACATTTTTTTTATTGTTGATATAAAGTCAGTTCATGAAGCAAAACGTAATCATTTTATAAACCATTTTCCCAGTTCTTGTCTCTGGAATTTATCACAGAATTTTTTCGCTAATATTCGTTATAATTTCAGTCAAGTGATGGTGGTTGAACATATCAGAAAGTTGCCCATCTTCAAGAAACAGAAAATTGATAGTCTGTTGTGACTTTTATTTTAACGGGAAATGAATGAACATACGCTAAAGACATTACTGTTTAATTTGAAACAATTTTTGGTCTGATATAAATTCAGTCAGATAGAAATGGATATTACAGAACCAGAAATACCATATGCAAAATCTTTCAAGTACTTAAATATTAGCAAATTTTTTCTTGCAAAAGGGTAGCCGGGGGGGTACCCTGTTTTTCAGTATTATTAATTATGCAATCACCAAAATGCACAGAAGGAGATCCTGCAACTATAAAATGTTTACTTAATTTTATCTTTAAATGATTTTAAACTTTTCCAAATACAAACAGGTGGACTTTAAAGTCAGCCAAAACTTCCATTCCTTGGTACTTGTGTGTTAACCGTATCCTTAGCCAAACAATTTTTAAAGTAAACCTCAGAATGCTGTGCCAAAAAAAGAATAGGAAAAAAAAAGAACTCATAGCAGAAGACTGCAATAATGTATTGAAATTTTATTTGATGTTGCCTTACAAAAGTAGTTGAGAGATGGCTTTGTATAAAAAATAAGTTTATTACAAGTTTTTTTCTATCAATTTCAAAGTTTCAAGAATATGATTAAAGATAGATAATAACCACGTTCTAATCTTTAAAGTGACCTTAAAATTTAAAAATGGTAGCTCAATGTTTTATTCTTTTTTATAATATCAGCCAAACTATTTTAGGAACTTTGTTGCTTGGATGTTTTCTATACTTTTTAGTGTACCATAAAAATAATGTAGCTTTTATCACCCGTGCTTTTTTCTTTCAAAAACGATTGTTTTTTCATTTTTCAAAAATTATGCAAAACAAATGCATTATTTTACCTTTGAGCCATCATCAGTATCAATGTTGAAAACCAAAAAATGTTTTTATTGTATAGAAAAAACAATTTGCAGAATTAAGTCTCAAAGTGGATGTTAGCCTTTTGATGGAGTAGGGAATCCTGGCTTGGAAAAATAACGAAAAATAATTAGGGAGTACATTCAGTGTTTACCTCATTAAAAAGATGAAAGTTGCTAAAACTAACTAGAACAGAAGCCTCTGGAAAATGTGGTGTGCTTCTCTTGTGAAATGCAATTTAGAAAGTTGACTTTTTTTGTTTTCAAAATTTTGGTTTTATTAAAAAAAAAACATGATAAAACAAAAAAACATTACCACTACCTCAGTTGCAATGTCGTTCCAAAAAGACATTGCAAAAGCAGTTTTGAGGAATATGCAGGTGTAGTTTACCTTTTACCCACCATATCAATCTATCATAACATCAGGTAGAAAAATAGATAGAAAAAAATCTAGAATTAATGTTTTTAAGATTTGCAAAATTATTTATTGCAATGTAGCTTGCTTTTGTTTGATTTTGTTTTTGTGTTGGCTACTTGTGTAGATACCTGAAGCTTGCTGTGTTGAATTTGCCTGTCTTTGTGGCTATTACTTTACACTTTCTTTTAATTCATTTTGCTGTGAATTTCTTTCCCCCCAGCCCTATTTATTTTTATTTCACACGACTCTTTCTCACTATGCTAATCTAAACCGATACATTTTGCATGCTCCTTGCCCTGAAATGTTTTTCCCTCTGACTGTAGATGCAATTACGATAGTTATTAAGTACAAATAAACAAAAATTGTAACCCAATTACCCATCTAATCTTAATAGTAGAAAACCCTTTATATATCCATTGATTAACCATACTATAACCGTAGCGATTGTCTTAATGTACCATGCAGTCTTATTAATATTGAATGTAAACACCATTGATACATTCCAGGTTTCCCAAGATCAGGAAGGGGGCGGGGGAATCCCGTTTATCTGACTCCATAAATTGCACCAGAAGACAAGTTTATGACAGATTGAATGAATTTTTTTTTTTGTTTGCTTAAAGCGGCTTGATGTGGGTCCAAGGTAATTTATTTTCTCTTGCCATTAACATTAAAGTGAAGACAAACTTTATTGTTAGTTTGTTGCTATAGTAACACACTAGATATGTCACATATGAAAGTTTATTACTTTTCAATACAAAGATCACCACTTGGCACATAATACTATGACAGCATATGTACCTACGCCAAACATAATTTACACATAGGAGTCGGGCCAGAAATTGTCATTAAACTGATAAACAAGGATAGTTACAAATTAATTTCATCTTTCTGTGAGGAACATTGTTGTTCTTATTCATATGAATCTTTTGGGAAGTCTGCTATATGGCTAAAGAGGTTGTATCCAAACATAAAATCATTTCTTGTTAGGACAAATATCTAAAATAAATGTGCTACTCTGAGAGCAAAATTGTTGAAAAGTCCTTCCTAATAATTATTCTGAAGAAGAAAACACTTTCCAAAGACTTTTCTCCAATAGAAATGCATTTGGAGGAATTTTTCCAAAATTAGCTACTATCTAATCCAAATTTTTTGTCTGTGAACATTCTTAACTTGATCTTTTGTATTGCAATTTTTGTACTTAACTAGTATTTTTTTGATGATACTGAACCATGGATAAGAAAGATAGGAGTCTGAAGCTCTGAGCACCTACCCACCTGTTAAATAAACCGCCTTATTTACCAAAAGTAAATTACAAAGATGTAACCTTGCAGTTGTCTTTAAATAGATAAATTGACCACCCTCATTCATATAATCATCCATTTGTTTATTGATACAATCAATTCGTTCATGGATTTGATCTGTATTGCACATACAATAAGGTGCCATAGGGTAAGTGTTGGGAGCAGTCGATCCCTGTTCACTGCTTGAAAATGGTAACTTAGTTAGCTTAGTGCTTAAGCTTAAAAAAATAGATTTTTTTTAGTTTAATTATCCTTGAATGGTAGCTTAGGTTGTCTAACACATATGTATGCAAAACGCTGGTGCGAGTGTTTACATCAAATGAGAAGTTTTCAGGAAGTTTTGACATAGGAGGTTTGTAACCTCTGAGAATAAATACCAATGAAAATTGCTAGTGACGAGCAATCTGTATTTTATGGTAGAAAGAAATAGAAAAGAAAAACAGAAGCCACTCATAAAACCTATCTGTTTGTTGGCTAGTATAATTTATAACTTTCAAGGCCTAATCATTTTATACCTTTACCCCATCATTTTAGCAACACTTCCATCATTTCATCAAAGCAAAATCAACAGTAAGTAAGCACCAAGTGTAGCCGACCGAAGTTATCCAGTATGAAATCATGTACCGAGAGATTACAAGAAAACTTCCAAAAAGTGGGATATACAATTAAAATTGGTAGCTTCCTGCCCATCTCATTGGCAAATCCAATATTGCATTTTCTCTCTGTCAAAATTCTTCAATCAAGATATAAAAACATACACTGCAAATCACAATAACAGCTTTGTTTTAATCCATTGTTTTATAATTCCTCAGTCTCAGTGTTCTGCTTCTATCTATAGGGTCCTACTGTTAACTAGGGTTCTGTGGCTTGTGATGGGGTTAATCTGGGCCTGACTAGACAAGCCTTTTGTCATGATCATGGCATAAATTTACCTCTTTTTTTTTCTCCATCTCACACCCAGTCAGCGATTTGCACATCATTTCCGTTGCTTTTAAGAATAAACATTCTACATTCCATTTATCACCTTGGTATAGAATAAGGGCTGTTTCTTAAACCAAAACTCATCCAGATTTTGTTTCATTTCAAAACTTGCAGAAAGAATATATTTCTTTTATCCCCCTTTTTTATGTGTAGTTCTACTTGATTTATATTCTTTGTTTATAAGCATTTTGAAAAAAGAAAAAAAAATTGAGTTCAGAACATAACAGATCATGTTCCATTGCCAAATGCTCTGTTGAGGACAAAAGGTTGTGTTTGAAAATTGATATGTTTTAGTGGAAGACTTGATCTATTAAGATTTATTAATTAATTACTTGTAGCTTTGGAGTAGCACTTGACAGGAGCACAAGGATAGTAGATGTTATTGGAGAAAAAAAGTTTGCTTATAGACTTTGATAAGAAACGTACAGAAGGGCATTTACATATTTTTTTTATTTCTCACGATAAGACACATCTTGCATCGTTTATCCATCAATTGATCTTCCGTGGCTGAAAGGGGTCTTTAAAGCAAAAATAATAGACTTGATGAATTTATTCAAATGTTTAGTAAAGCAATGATGATAAAATAAAAAAAATTATTAAATGTTAAGATTTTTTGTTTATTGTTCGAAATGTTCCTACACTGCTTTTATCATCTCAAAAGTATTTCTTATTGTAAAATCTTGTAAACAGTTCAAAAAGTTTTTAAAAAAGTATGAATAAAGTATGTGAAGGAAATGTAAAACCTCGCCTTTGGTCATCTCTGGCTTGCAGTGCCTCTACTTTAGCTGATCCTCCCATCTTTCTGTGGATGATATCTCTTCCTTCCTGCACCATCTTGTTTATCCTTCCTCTTGTATCTTTCCTCTTCATTAAACCCCACCTTCTTCTTATAGTCAATGTGTCTGTTTATCTGCCTGTCTGTCTGTCTAAGTGTTTGTGCATCTTCCCAGCATGCTTCAGAAAGTCTACGCCTCACAATTTGTAATTTTGCAAATCTTTCGCATGTGAGATGAAATTTAAGCCAGTGTTCGATGAGTGACGGTCGATTAACTCGGATATTTAAAAATAAACGATTTGGAGGAGATAAAAAAGGGGAAATGGGAATGTTTTTAGAGGCTTCATATTCCTACAGCACCAAATAAAATGATAATTTAAAATGAGAAATGAAAATCTTTTTGTCCTCACTTGATCCTTTGCAGACCTATACCTTTGTCCATAGCTACTGTTTCTTTCATCGAGATATGATTAGAAACATTTTTCTCAAGCATCTTTGCCCCAAAGCAGGTGTTCTTAAAAATGAAAAAGTTATAACATGTTAGGAGCTTAATCGACAGTGAAGCGATAGCCATGCGGGGGTGGTTTGGAAATTAGTGGTTAATTTGATGAGAAAGGAAAGTAAACTAAATAAGGAAGATTTGATGGTGATGGTGGTGGTGATGGTGGATGTGGTGGTGGTGATGATGATGGCGGTGGTGGTGATGATGATGATGCTGCTGCTGGTGGTGATGATGACACTGATGATGATGCACAGTGGGTGGAAGAGGGTCCCAGGAGATCTCACTTGAGTATACCATGATTTCTTTTACAGCAGCCATACCAGCAGCCAGACCTCCTCCCCTCTGTTGATCAACAGACCGAGGCTCAGCTCACCTCTGATACCAGTAATCCCATTCAAGACCGTGTGGAAGCGGCCACGGAGATACCCCTCTCCTCTGCAATGTACGTGGATGACTTGAACAGCAATATATCTCAAGACATACAGTTTGAATTCCCGGAGGAAGTCCTCCTTCAGAGCACGGACAACCATTACACGACCCTGGGTTACAGTCCCAGACCCTTCAAGCAGAATACGACGGAGACGGACGGGGCTCAGCCAGTGGTGAGGAGGAACAACGGAGACACGAAAGGGGATAACACCAAGAGGAAAGAGAGGCCAAAGTCAGCCGCTGATCTGTCATCAAAGAGGAAACCGGTGGACAGCGAGATGGACATGCAGAATCCATCCCAAGTCAGAAGGTTATCAGCGAAACTGGAGAAGTTGCAATCATCGAGTAGTCCCGGAAGTACGACGCCGACGAAAACTTCACCAAAGACCCTGAGCCCAACGAACCAGTCAGAAAAGGAAGAACCGGGGGAGCAGACCCCAGGGGACCAGACCCCAGGGGATGGTAAAGGGGAGAAGGAAAAGAAGAAGAATTCAATTTGGTATGAGTATGGGTGTGTGTAGGAACCACCACGTTCCTTCTTTGTTGTTGTTGATATTGACGGTTGTAAGCTCTGCGGAGAAGTGAAGTGGATGCCTCAAGAGTGGGCTTGGTGCAGTTGTGGGTCAGGATGTTTTCAAGTGGAAACGTGAACACGGGTTGCTGATGCAGAGAACATGACGTTGCAAAATATTCATGTTTATATCGGAGAAAAACAGCAGCGTGTCAAATTACTCATTTCGAATGAGTTCTTTTGCATTTTTTGAAATAAAATGAAACGTCACAAAGAGATGTCATAAATTCTATCAATAGCTTAACCTGAAATCCTCACCAATTTTTCTGTCGCCAGAATAGATTGTTTGCTGAAAACATTTTATTCAGTTGACTGGAAACTTGCTTGGGACACTACAAATCTTAAGATGAATAAAAAACTCAACTGCTAACGTTTTCAGAAAATATTTGAAAAAGTGTTCTTAAATTGTCAATACCGGTAATTATTAAGTTCCAATTGCCACTAACTTGCCACTATATTACCTTGTCACAAGAACACTAGCTTTCAGTTTGGTCTCATTCCTCATCCGTCCGTTTAATGCGTAGGGTTGTCTGCCTTTGTGAATCAATGGATATTGATGGAAATGGGCAGAGCTTCTCATACATCAACCAAAGAACACCATGTTGTGTTGGTATCGATATCTCACCATGTTGTGTTGGTATCGATGTCTCACCGTGTTGTGTTGGTGTCGATGTCTCACCATGTTGTGTTGGTGTCGATGTCTCACCATGTTGTGTTGGTGTCGATGTCTCACCATGTTGTGTTGGTGTCGATGTCTCACCATGTTGTGTTGGTATCGATGTCTCACCATGTTGTGTTGGTATCGATGTCTCATCATATTGTGAAGACCTGACAGATGTCATCTGAAAATAAGTTGAAAACAGATTTGTGAATTAATTAATTGTTCAGTGCTATTGTTATTATACAATTCTGTAACAATGTAGATCAGTTGCTGGAGTTATCAAATAGTGAAGTTGAAACTTACCACCACTAAAATGAAAAAAAGTGTTTTGGCAAGGGATTGGAATTCATTTTTCCCCAGAAGTATAATTCATTGGGTGTAAAAATACAGGTGAGGAGGAGAGGAGGGTGGATGGTGAGTGTGTTAGTTTGATCAGTTACAAAATTATTTTGTATAATACTTGATTGTTTTGATAAACTCTGCAGTAGCATTTAATTGTGTTGTTTTAATTGTAATGCTTTTCCTGTGTAATTGCATATATGTATTCTATTGTTTCTTCAATAAGCTGGACCACCAGTGACATATTTTATGTCTATTTATAAATGAGAAGATAAAATGTTGAAGAGTTCTATGAAAGGAACTAATATATTATTGTTTGAAATTTGGTGTTTCTTTCAAAATAACACAATTACTAATGGTAATTAATGTTTTGTGACATTTAATCAATAGAAAGAAGTTGTGAAATAACAGTTAAAAATTTCTGTATACTTGCTGAAACAAAAGGTCACATTTCTTCTTAAAACCCTTTATCTGTCTCGTTTCTTGTGCCAAATTGAATGATCGGTTTTTGTGAGAAAAAATACAAAATTCTTATAGAAAGCTACAGTAATTTATGTTACGAACTGTGAAATATGGTCACAATAGGATATGAATATTTAATGAACATTAGTCATTTATTTGTCTCATTATAAGTGCTTTATCTTCCTTTTCTAAAAATATAGCTCTTCATTGTTATGTAATTAAATCAAGATTAGATTAAGTAACTTCACGTTACGTTACAGTTCATCACTGACACGTAATAAATTATAAAAATAAAATTATGGAAGTCGTAGCAAAATCATGCAGGCAGAAACTTAACTATAATCTGGATGCTGTTTTAGAGTGAAATTATGTAATAGACAGAAACCTATGTAGAATTTTATCAAATCATTTTAGTATATTTAACCGTGTGTGTGAAAACAAGTTTGATAGTTTAGTTGAATCAGCAAACATTCACAATTACAGTCAACAACCACATCTTCTGCCTTGTGAGAGCTTTTTCGGCAAAATATTGATGTTTTTTATTCGCTCTCTATATATTTAAAAAAAAAATTCCCCTGCATTGCTTTTTCCTTTGTTGTGATACGGCTAGAATCTATCAATGCCAAAATGTCTTTCTTTTGCAGGGTTTATGTCTTTTTGCTCTCAAAAAGCTTTTTTTAGTTGCTTAGTTCTTGCCATTAAATGCATATGAAAAGTCAACTTTGGCAGAGTAAACTAACAAAAAAAAAGAGAGAAAAAAGAGAACTAAATGTCTTAATAAATTCAAATTTAAAAATAGAATATCCAAAACACTACAGCTTAGAAGAATTTTGGGGATACATAAAATAAAATAAACAATAAATCACCAATTTTGATGTTTTGAAAGTAAAACAAAATCGATAGAGTACAAGGAAACAGAAATATTTCCAGAAAAATGCTGCGTTGGTTTTGTTTTGCTTTTCAAGTTTTGTTGTTTATTTATTTTTATGTTTTTTCTTCGAGAAAATGCATCATGCATTTGTAATTAATGTAGCAAGTGTTATGGGATGTGAAGTGTGGAGTTATTCAAAAAAGGTGAACAAAAATTCATAATTTTTTATTATTTTACCTGTTTTCCTCTTCGTTGTTGATACCCTCTCATTGGTCACTAAATTTGTTTGATATTCATTTGTATAAATCATTACATGTATATAAAGAAATAGGCATATTGGTAAATAACTTAAAATTATTACAGTTTTAACTTCTATTTGCGTCTGATTTTCCTGTTTGTAATATTTTGTTGCATTTTTATCAATTTTGCATTGTTATTATTTTCTTCTTTGTGACTGCAGATTAATTAAACCCCAAACCCCAGTCCATGTTGTTTTACTTACTTTTAAACATTCCAGTCCAATCGTTGCTCATTAGTATTAGTCATTACTAATGTATCAATCGACTATTCTTATGTAACAAAACCAGAACCTGCTCATCTACTGAAAAAAAAATCATAATTCGTAAATTGATAACAAAAAACCCCATATAGCCTGATGGTTTCAAGTAATGTTTTCTTTTATGCTATGATGTGCTACAAGGATCGCACAAAGAAATTGATCTGCCTTTTCAACATGAAGTATGCATTTGAAAAGTATTTTGCACAATATTTACCATGATGGACTTGAAGTTAGACTTACATTAGGTTTATGTATGTAGTAATATTTCATATCATTCACTTAGCCTTCTAAGTCAATTTTATCACCTTGCTAACATTGAACTCTGCAATATACAGCACGACCTCTCAACTATTTATAACAAAGCTAAGTGTCAGTCACTTTTGGAAGGGCTTCACTAGTCCCAGGTTTCTTTAACAACCTCATCTGTAGGGTACTGGTTCAACACTTTAAAATATTAGCCAGATTTTGGCAATAAATTTGTCAAAGGTTCTATCCCACCAAAACACAAGACACTTAAATAGTCAAATAGTAAATCAAGTGATATAAGGCAGAAATCAAATACCATAGATGAAATATTGAAATACTAGTAAATATTTTGATAGAAAGTGACGACAATTCGGCCAGTCCAGCTATTTCAGCAGAGTACTGTACAATGCGGTGTCTTTTATGCTGTTCTGATTCTAAACAAGGATTTCTCGATAAACCAACTTAAAAGCTCATCCATCTTTCCGGATTCAAATTTTCCTTTTTTATCTCAGACAGCTTCCTTCTTTTTTAATTTTATTTTCATCAGTTCTTCCTCTGTTTAAGTTAAAGCTTAATATCATTGATTTTGTCCTCTTTTAATTTTAATTTTTTTTATTTACTTTTTATTAAAAAATCCATGTCGTCCTACCTTGGTTTGTATTACGTTTTCCTTAATTTTTTTCTTCTTTCATTAATGTTAAATGTAAATAAAAACCATTCCATTCTTGCCTCTTCCATCGGGCAATTTTATTTACGTTCAATATGTCCTCTAACAAAACAGAAAACATGTTATCGCTCTGTACATAAATAGTTCTGCTTCTTTCGTTCGTTTTCCTTTTTTGATCAAACTATAAAGTCAGGTATGATATTAGTTTTGTGTCTTTCTTGTGATTGGGCATAGTTGTTTTCATCCCTAAAGATTCAAGTGAAAAGCTTGTCCTATCCTTTAACCTGTTAAGTGGCAGAATACTTATTGATAAAATGACACCTGCCATATCTATCAAATGCGAGGTTTCTCAGCCTGATGTGTTTCTAAAATAACTGTATTGTGATATTTTGTAAATTTTTGCTTAAACTACTCATATTTTGGGGAAATTGACCCTATGATGGCCTGATGATGTCATAATTTCCACCCGATGATCCAGTAAAATGGTTACATGAGACATCGGTAAATACCTACAAGCGGTGACATTTTGATGAATAATTGGAGAAATTTTGTACAATTTTTCCGTAAAAGAAGAAATGACGTATCAAATTTGTTTTCTTGTGACAGACTTCTGAACGATTTCTGAATGATGTTTAAATCTTTGTGATAATTCATTTCTCGGGTTATTAAAGGTTTTCTTTTCGAAGGGATAGAGTTATTATAATAATAATGAAATACTATAGTTTTATTCTTCAATGATATGTCAATGTCTTTGGTTGTGACTAGGATGCTTCAATGTGTTTGTTCATTAAACATGAGGTGCTTCGATGAAAACTTTATCAAACGTCTTCTCTTTTGTTTGTGTGTGTAATCTTCAGATTTAGGATGTTATTGCAATGGTGCAGAGAAATGGAGAAACCACAGGGGGAGGGGAGAGGTAAAGGGACGACTTTTTGGGAAACTGTTGGAATTCCAATTGGAAACTATATGATATCTTGTAGTAATGTTTTAGGGGGGAGGTTGGGGGGGGGGTGAGGATTGACAATATATGGTGAGCATCGTCTTCTCACTACCTCCCTGTCCTATCCCTGATAATAATACTAGGCAAAACTAGCAATAAATTTAGAGAGAAATTCTATAGATATACAATGTTATTATGTTATATTACATGACAAGAGTGTTATTACGATAAGCAGATTAACAATATTGATCTATATGTAGGGGGGAACATCATTCTCACATTGATATTAACGAAAAATTTATGTAGGAGAATTGCACAATACATCCATTTAGTGGGATGCAATCATTCATGCAGGCACGATAAAAGCCAACCCCTGACAAATAGGCGTAGGAGCCCAACTTGATTTGGGGGGCTGTAACGACTTGCCCGAAAAATATAACCACAATTTTTCACACGCTCCGCGCGTTCGACATGTTAACGTGCATATCATATAGGCATGCATCGGTTATTACATTGCTTGCCAATAACATACAATCATTTGCCGTGTTATTACCCTTCCATATTGGTTAGAATTATTGGGGAAGTTGTTACAATAATAATGATAATAATAATATCAGTTTAACCATTGAAAAACACATTGCAAATTATTTTTCTTTCAGTAGGTGCCCGAAAAATTCACAGCATATTGCCCGAATTTTCACAAAAATGTTTGGTTGGGGGCTG
>JAIPMN010009715.1:2617-19304 GCA_020650975.1 Apostichopus californicus
TATATATATATATATACCGTATATATATATATATACCGTATATATATATATATATTTACAACGGCTGCCACACACAAACCGTATTATGTCTTTCTTTGGAATAATCGCCGTAACAAATGACGTCGTTATTCGCTCATTACTGTTGCGTCTAATTATTCCTTGTTTTCGTTTAATTATTCCTTCTTTGCTAGAGCTGTGTCTCTGTAGTCATCATTTACCCTACAACACCAAGGGGACCGATTCTTGTCTCTCTCTCTCCATCCACCCATCTCCATCCTCCACCTCTCTCTCTTTCTCTCCATCCACCTCTATCCCCACCTCTGTCTTTCTCTCTGTCTAACAGACTCTCTTTATATATTTTTGTCCTCAAACTATTTGTGGACAAAAATACTTTGATTCCAGTAGGCTATAGTACATCTTAAGCTCAAAACGTGCCGTCCGTTGGAAGGGTTTCATTTGCTATACAGAAGCAGAGATCTAAAGGGTTTCAAATTTCTATCGGAGAAAAGGATATCTAAAGTAGGAGGATTTACTTTACGTCCCTGTTGGCTATAAAAGTTACTCCGTTTATATTATTAAAATGCACTTTTTTATCGCCGATGACAGGGAATGTGTATTTATATATATACATATATATCTTTCTATCTTTACTGCATCGTACAGTCGGACGAAAAAGAAAACCTAAACCAACTAAAACCCTTAGACAAGACGTTGTGATATAAGCTACCGCTCTAAGCAACGAGATATATTATTCTAAAAAATATTCAAAAGTTTTATCAGTTCTTGAGTTTTCTCATTTGAGGTTTTACTACGTCACAGTACTAAAATGTGTTTATTTACAGCTCAGGCGCGGATCCATAGGGAGGGTGCATGTGTGTGTGTGCACATCCCTTCCCCCTTGCTAAACCACACAAACTCTTAAAGTAGTTATTAGCATAACCACATTAAAACGTGTACACACATAAATAAAGGTCTAATTATATAGCCTATAAATCAGAAGGCACAATTTGACGTCTATATTTGTCTTCTGTCGAGGACCGCAGACCTGCACCGCATCAGCAATAGGCGTATTCAAGGTCCTAATCAATTAATGTCATTACGTAATCTTATAATTTATAATTCATATTCTAAACAGGGACCAAACAGAGAACTGACATTGTTGTCATTATACATGATTATTTATCATACAACTTATAGCATACAGCCGATGTACATATTTGCGTTAACGTTATCAATGTCTGAGTAATGTCCTTTACCAATACACAAATATTAATTACCAATTAATATTAGCATATTGACATGTTGTGTATATAAATCAACAGACTGGGATATTATTGTTGCCAACACATGGGTACAAACACATGTCGCCAATATTGATTACACATTAACACAATATTTACAAAGCGATGTTTAAGTCAAGCTCACTAAAATAATCCCTACCAGGGACATTATTATTTTCACACATGTTCTTAAATTGCATGAAAAATCGTTTCATATATGTAGATGAAAAACGAATTGATGAATCTTAAATTATATGAAACTATAACAACTCTGTACCATATCTGAATTGTGTAATTTCTTCCTTTTCTACACGATGAGAGCTTCTTAATGATTCGTTGTTATATATACCAGATGGACCTAAAAGCATCTCGAATTTTTACTGTGAAATGATTTTATAGCTCCTTTGACAAAATATTATTAAAATAACATATAATACTTAGAAAATTAATAATATTAAAATATTTTTAATATTAAAATATATGATATTTAAAAAATGATACGATATCAAGTTAAAAATCAGTGCACAATAAATGTTTCATATATTAGCAACCATATCGTATACAAAAAACCTTTCAATCTCTCCAAAAAAACCCACTTCTACCTATTCCAGAGACGCCAGTCGATATTAATGTCCATGGGGAACGTTGGCGATATACGTGTCTATTCACGTTTCGTCCTTATATGTATATTCATGATTAACAGAGCTTTACCCGAAACTCTATATTTCACTGAAGCTCTCTGGCGAGAATTGTTTTTCTTCTTATCTTCAATTTTATGCTTTTATTAAAAACATTTCAGTCGATGAAACGGCTAATTATGTTATTGTTTTATTTATGTTTTGGTCTCATTTTTAATGCTACACATTAAACTAAAAGCCTAGTCATCTAAAACATTCAAGTCTGGACGAAATTCTTAATCAACTCCTAACAGTCGACCATTACGGTACTTTATCGAATCAAACAGAGAATATCTCCAAGGAATAAATCGATTTTTGCTAGGAAGGAATGTTGCTTTCGAGCCAGCTCTTACCACCCTGGGGATAAGCACACTTTTATTTGTCAGCACAGTGTGACCAATGTAACATATAGTACAGTGCGTTGTGTTCATCTTCATCGGATCGAACCATAGAAACAAACGTTTCACGAGCAGTCAATCTTATATATACCAGAACGTGTAACCGTGTCAGATTATGATCTGTACAACAGACTTGTTATAAATATGTACTTGTATTCGAGCACAGTAACATGGGTTTGTACTCACCCTCATGGGTTTGTACTCACCCTCATGTGTTTGTACTCACCCTCATGTGTTTGTACTCACCCTCATGGGTTTTTTACTCACCCTCATGGGTTTGAACTCACCCTCATGGGTTTGTACTCACCCTCATGGGTTTGTGCTCACCCTCATGGGTTTGTGCTCACCTTTATGGGTTTGTACTCACCCTCATGGGTTTGTACTAAGTCTTATGTGTTTGTACTCACCCTCATGGGTTTGTACTCGCCCTCATGGGTTTGTACTCGCCCTCATGGGTTTGTACTCGCCCTCATGGGTTTGTACTCACCCTCATGGGTTTGTACTCACCCTCATGGGTTTGTACTCACCCTCATGGGTTTGTATTCACCCCATGGGTTTGTACTCACCCTCATGTGTTTTACTCGTACTTGGGGCGTTTTGGAAGGTATAGTAAGTACTCGTACCGCACGCTTAGAACCTTGCTCTCGTTTACTGATACTCATACCGATGGAATTATGCTTGTACTCGTACTCATGATGCTGTAGTCGTACAATATGTGCTACAACCCTCCCATTCCCTTCCCTCCCTCCCCCCTCTCCCACACATATCCGGACATACTACCAGCTCAAAGCTGAGTTCATGATACAATGCTCAATTTAAAATATAATTGAACTTTCTTCTATTTTTATTTCCATTAGTCATAATATAAGACAACATTATTGTTTTTCAGCTTAAATTTAGTTACAAAATTAAGAAAATAAAGCAACTTTTAATTGACCGAGAAAAAGTTAAACAGTATTTGCTGGCATACAACAAGCTCTGATTCCTGGTTTAATATAGCTGGGTTACATAACGGTATAGATCTAAAACTGATATTATTTTCTTCTGTGGATAAGTGGTGCATTTTAAAGAAGAACGCTACTCTGTTACGAGCTGAATTCATAAAACAATTAAAACTTGCTATCAGGATGTACCTGTACTTCTGCAGAACAATTATAACATGATTATGAATGTGTAAAAGTAAGTTGGCCTGACGTTTCGATCCTTGCAGGATCTTCTTCAGAGGCTAAATGACAAGTAACAGAAATTACTAAGGGACGGCTACCTAAGGATTCTTCTCTCCATCCCTTGTCTACTAATCCTCTTACATCAATCTCTCTCGTGTTCACCCTGCGCATGAACCTATCTGTATTATGTACTTTCTGTTACTTGTCATTCAGCCTCCTTGAAGAAGATCCTGCTAGTATCGAAACGTCAGGCCCACTTACTTTTACACATTCTCTTACACAGGCTCTTTAGTGGATATTCAGTTTGCTAACAGTTTTGTTTTATTTTGATTAACATTATTTTGAACAGTGAAATTTGATATCCAGAGTGTGATATAAAAGCCTATAGGATACAAAAAGTTAAAAACAAGATGGCGTTATCGATTTTATTTTCGTTAAGGTAAGAGTTGCTCCTATAATACATACACTAAATTGGAACATTACCACCTAACCCTACTGCACAATGGACGCTGATGTTATGGTCAGTAGTTTTAAACCAGTAAGGAAGACCGTGCTATCATTGTAGGCAGCGACCTCTATCAGACTTCAGTCTTCCTTATTGTGACGTAATGTTCATAATGATATCACTATTGTTGTACATTTCCTGGTCCGATTAGAAAAAACAAACTGTAACATTGAGATAAATATATAAGCTTTTTTTTTCAATCTACCCGAGTGTAACATAATGTCAATAATATCATTGTGGTAGTAATTATAAGAGCACTGCAATCTCGTACTATGAACTACATAGTTTATGAATTTATAGACAGAAATTTGGGTCAGCTGATTAGTCTGAAACTACTTGAAAAAAATGTACCAATTTATGCACATGACTAGTTTCTAGGTTTGTCGAATAACTAATGAAAGAGCATTGCTGTCTACGATTTCAATTTCCTGGTTATGATATTGATATATGATTGAAGTGTCACTTGTTAGAAACTGACATATTCAACTGCTAAAGCAACTATTAAAGGTAATAACGGCGTTCCGTGTTTACACTCGAAACACTTAAAAACGCGTTCAACTGATTTAATGAGGCATTGACGGGTGTCATTGTACTAGAGTACCATGGGAAATGTATTAGTCTCATTTTCGTTCTTCGTAGAAACGGATGAAGAATTATGGCTCGAACTTTTTTGGGAAGTCAAGAGGGATTAATAAATGTTTTGTTTCAGACAGATGGTATAATTAAAGTGTTATAAGGCGGAGAGACAGATTCGTAATATTATTCAGAGCATGGTATATTAAAGGGGAATGAAAATGGCGTTAACATAAAGATTCTAAGACATTGAAAATAAAACTGGTAGTTTATAGTCCATTTCGAACAATCATTAGCTTAGATATTTAATTATTATGACTCACAATCAAGGGATCGATCAAAGACATAAAATTTACGCCGGACAGCGCACACGGTACAATGACTGATGGATATTGTAAAGGGAAAACGTGGTTTGCAATTAAGCAACTATCTAAATCATAAAAATATTAATTAGTCACACGTCAGAGCATTCACTCAGGTTACATAACACTCATTGCTCATAAAGGGCAAATCACTCAACTGCTTGACGTTCGCTTCTCCGAAAAGTGGGTGAACTTTGGTTACTGGTCAGAATCAATAACTATGTACACCAATCAGAATTTGGTGCTAACAAATGATGTCAGATGATTTTTTGGAAACGGACGTCACTGCGGAAGAACAATTTGCTAATGTGCTTGTGTAGCTCTTATCACGTGACATTTTATGATGAAATGACATTTTATGATGTAATGACACATATACTTTCTTGATCGAACAGATTAAATATTTCAGTCTACAATTCGTTTGGTGATATCAAGAGGCCACCGAAGGTCAATAGTAACCGTACAGACAAAATGACAGTTTGATTTTGTCGTTCATTGGAAACATTTCCAAATATTAGTTATGTATGTATACTACGGTGTGTAAACCGATAATTTGTGTTTCTAAAGCGTCCTATATATCAATAGAATTTGAAGGGAAATGTATTTAGTTACAATTAATAACAGTAACATGATGCATGGCTCGACATAATTGACGAAACTGAAAAGGTTTAACTGTGATCCATCCTACCCCCTGATTATCTCACATTTACTAACTCGTTGCCGACAAGAAGAAATATATATACATATTAAAAATCCCGGAGAGAGCCTTGATTGATACTCAACTTCTAAATTTCGAAACTGATGACCTTGCCTTTCATAAAATACCAATAATTAAATCATGAAAGTTCCAAAACGCATCATGCTGATGATATTTCGGTCAAAAATACGTTTTAACTGTGTCACGCCTCTTCAAAACAATACTAAAGTAATGCCCTAAATCTCATGGTTAGATAATCAATGCACGTTCTAACCAACTTATCACAAGATGGCTTCAAAATACATGTCGACTATGCGTTCATATCGTGTAGACTTTCGAACGCTATGCAATTTAGAAGATCGTTGGAAAAGTTTTTATTGCGGTTAAAGTAAACGACATGACAAAATGTTCATCTAACTTATACAACAAATGTTACTGTTAAAAAGATGGTCGGTTAGTCCGAATCTCGATATACAGACTTCATGAAGCTAGATGACTGGCATTTTTAGTGCAAGTGGATAATATGATTTGTGAACGTTTTGGGAAGGAGTACACATCCAATATCAGTATTGCCTCAATATGTATGCTAGCAAGCTAATTAATGGTCACTAAAGTGTATTCTTTAACACTATTTTGAATGCCACTCTGTTAAGTATCTTGTATCTTTGTAAAGTATCTTCCCTAGCTGAGGCTAAGACACATAGTTGACATATTGAACATCGCTCATTATCGTGAATGATTTAAAGGCTCAGTATCGGCAACCTACAGGAAGGTGCCTTTGAAACCTTTTAATTTGTCAATTTATGAGCAATATGAATAGATAAATAAACGTTAACATTTGCCCTTAAGATGATCTGCAAATTCCTTCAGTTATTTAAGCCGAACAAAACTAAATAAAATACAGTCAAACACAGGCGGTTAGATATTTATTTGCGAAACTATTATAAGATTAATAAAATTATTTCAGACTTTTATTTATATCATATTAAAACTTTTCAATCCTGAGAAACGTTTGGAAAAGCTAGAAAGCTGGAACAAATTATTCGGGAAATATTTTAGCAAAATTATGAGTACGGATGTGGTGTTATAACATTGGAAGCTTACAACGTTTTCTCCCACTTAGTTAAATTTCACTTCACTCTGGATTTACTCAAGTAACTATCATATTTATTTAAGATATTACCTTGTTCATTTAAGTCATTAAGTCACGACCACGTTCTATAGTTATCATGAACCAGACTCGCCCCGCAGCCTTGGAATTTTATATCAACAATTAGAGTTAAAGGTGACCCCCATGATGCTAGCAAGTGTAGTCAACATTAGACGATATATAAATTTGAGGAATATAAAAATGTCCACAACCCCAGAAAAGTTTAATATCTTTGAGGTATGGATTCACGATAGGAATATTGCCATATAGATCCACAAATTCAGTGGATTGGATCTGCGTCGCACTTGAGCTATAAATATATATATATATATATATATTTGTTCGACCCGTGTAATTATGTCTCCACGTATACTGAGTCTGCTCATGTGTGTCATATTTACTTCAAATCAGAGTCAATGCTTTTGCTTGGGGTTATTTATTTCTCCTCGAAAGGGAATGGAAAAGAAAAGAAAAGTTTTTTCCCTCCTCAATGCCATAGGGATTTAAGGTGCATCATATTTTGTGGCAGCATTTTCTATTTCTGTGTGCGGTACAAGCGTGTGTTGTCCCATTAACACGTATCGAAATGTCAAGGAGAGATGCTTTAGAGGGAGAAAGAGAGAGAGAAAAAAACTAATGAACAAAATATAACTCTAGTGATCTTCGAGAATTGATTTAAGTCTTCGGAGGGAGATTTGACGCCGTACGGTTTACCTGCCTGGGGACAGACTCATTGTTCTTTCTTAAACATCGATCTTTTTCACAGAACTTCAAGATGGACTGCAATGAAATATTCCATGTCCTACCAAGCTTTGTCGCTGGCGTCACAGCTAAATTGAACACGGGATTCCATGTGTCCTATAGTCATTTGGCAATCTTTGTTTTATTTGTAAAGAGTTACCCAAGTGCAGTTAAGACATGAGTTGTTTATAATTTGTCTTTCATCACTTTATTCAAGATTGTCTAATCTTCATACAGTACTTCATAATTCGTCTACTTATATATTACCAGAAACAGGAACAGTAATTTTGTATTTCTTACGCGGTTCAATAAACGTTGATTTTCATAATAGAGCAATTGAAAGGCAGATACATCGAACCAAGAAAAAGGAATATGGGAAACTTAAACGATACATCAATTTGTTTTAATAACATGATCAACGCGTATGGAAAATATTAACGCTAGGCTTCAATTTGCTGTATGCATTGCACGGTAGTAGAGACAATCATCTGTCAAATGTGAAGGATTTCGTTCTTCATTTTGATTTCACTCTTGCGTATAATTAGGTATCATTATCATATGAATTTATTGGGTTAAAGTATAAAATTTGTCCGTTAAATTGACTTGGTGACTCTGAATGTTTGGTCAAATTGCTGGATTATTGCTGTTTTAGCAATCTCCAACGAGGCCCGGTTTATGCAAGATAAATAGACCATATCATGCTTTGAACAAAATGCATTTCATTATAATGACTTAAATTTGATATGCAAGATTAGGAGATTTGTTCCAACCTAAGATGTATGAGAGAAAGCATTTGTCTTTTTTCCATCAACTTCGTACACTTTATCAAAAGTTGAAGAGTTTTTGACAATATAATAATGCAGATAATGAAACTGAACTTCGAAATAGCTACATATTTGAATCTACAAAACTTCTTCGCAAAGACATATAGTCATCATATGCAAAGCCATATCGGACAATTTAATTATTTTAATTTTAACGTTATCTTCATTACTTGAACTATGGGACTATAGTACCCAGATTATGTTGCAAATTTACCATAATTAATGCAAAAGCTTCTACAAATACGGAAATGATAAAAATAATGTTGATTTTTTTTTTATTCTTTCATAATTCTACCCGAATTTGGTTTCGCTGTTGGTCGCATTAATGTTCTCTCCTAAGCAATTTCACTTTGTTTTATTGTGATTTAATAAAGACAACACACAAAACAGGATGGTATTTCCTTCCTTGTATCAATACATTGATTTCAGTCATCAATACATCTCTAATTGCAGTATTTGAAAGAGGTATGATGGTAAACTCTTCACCGGTCGGAGTACCGGCCGGACAGGCGCAGTATTTAATAACATTCACCGAAGTAAGGAAAGGACATGGGAACGTTATTGGTCAGAGTTGAAACCGAAAACCGCGTTTTACGCTTGGTTGCAACATTTTGTCAAATTCATCAATACTGACAGTTATTAAAAAAAGAAAACTTGCAATCGGATGAAACTAAAACGACGTTTCGTTATTTCAACAACTGAAGTAAAGATTGAATAATTAACGATTCCATTTGAATTCAAACCTTTTGTCCACCAGATATACTTGTCTCACACCCTAAAACAAACTCGACAAATTTCTGATTTACTGCATTTTACTGGATTTGTGTGGAATAAAGGAATCAAAACTCAAACAAAACTTATGTCAGCCGTCCAGACATAGTGGTGATTTGGCAACGCTGTAAAAGTAATAATTAGAGTAGTGTGCATAGGATTTCGGAGGTGGTTGGGAGGGGGGGGGGGGAGATTTTTGAATTACTAGTTCAAGCCGGTGCAATTGTTTAAAGAAATTGATTTTTACCGATAAATAAATTCATGAATGGAAAATTGAGGCATGACATAGACCAAAGTGCTTACATGCAATATCGACTGAGTGATTTTCCACCGACTGAGTGATTTCCCCGACAGGCTTCGGAGTTGGGAGGGGTTAGGGTGTTCAAGGCCACCGGCTCCCATTTATGCACGCCACTCATTACTTCATATATGAATATATTAAGATGCAAGAAAAACGAACAGTAGTCAGCCAAATTTTTATTAAAAATTGCATATTTATTATACTGCCAAACCCACAGCACTTCCCTTATCCCTTTAATTTGCTTTTTTTTTTTTTAATTTGCTATGTACGAAATGTTGAAAGCTAAAATATGGGACGAATCTTTGACTGCTAACCAGCATATCCGTGAAATTTAACCTTACAGGTTGTGTACAATGCATAGATTCCTGTACAGGGCTATATTGTTACAATCTTACTCTTTCGGCGTTCCACAGTAACATAAGTCAAGCGATAGCCTTAACCCGGCTTAATTTTCAAATCCCAACGGCACTGCTTACGGTTTAAGAAAAGATGAAGTAACACCTTAAAATATGATAGTCATTTTCAAGTGAACTGTCATGTCATATTTAGTGACGTATATATACTAGTAACATTATCATATTTTCTAGAAAACAGAGGAAAACTTAATGTGGGATGAAAAGTTATTCACCATCGCTGGAATTAATAGACGTCTGGAAATTAAACCAGAAAATCATAAATGTGCAAGCTGGAGATGCTGCTGAAGAACAAATTGTTACAGTGAGCTCTTCTTCTGTTGCAAGAAAAAACGACTTGGGTAAGTCAGAAAATGATAACAGAATCATTTTACTGCGTCCTTCCATTTCGTTCATTTGAGAATTTTCTTAGAGAAAGTATTCAGGCATAATTTTTGTCTAAAATTACCTAGTACTTGACTTCAGAAACATTAACAAGAAAAGCAATTAAAAAACAAAGAAAACAAAGAAAAAATAATATACTTTATCTGTCAGTTGCATGTAGTAGTAGTTACCTTTACTAATATATCCAGCGTGATTCGACAAAAGTGAAATATCTTCCCAACACTCTGATCTAATTGTTTACAAACCACACAGAAATACAGAATGAGAAAACTGACATGATAAAAAAAAGCTAAATTCACAGTCCCACTCAAGAATACACACACACGTGCGCAAAATTCACACAATCCCCTTCACACATATACACACACACGCGCGCAAAATTCACACAATCCCACTCAAGAATACACACACGCAAAATATAACAATCCCACCCACAAATATACACAAACACACGCAAAAGGACACCCTAGTGCGTTTTGCAGTCAGACTGAGGACCCCATTGTTGTTTTCATTGTTCAAATCTATGTACCTTGACTATACCCCTTTAACAATATAATTCTTCTGAGGACGTGCTGATTTTTTTTGCAAATAACCTCGGAGGACTTGCAATTTCTTTGTTCAAGTCCTCAGTCTGAATCCATACAAGTACACAGACGTCTGAACGTTATGCGGAAGTAACTGATTTGATATTGTAAAAAACTACAAGATCAACAAGCACATGGCATCTAAATCACTCTTGAAAACGAACAAGGTCAAGGTTGAGTTACTAACGTCAAACTTAATTTGACTTTTATAAATTAATTCCACATTCATATTTATTGAAGGGGAAATTGTTCGATATTGACGCCAAGGTTTTGCGAATAATCGGTAGCGATGTCTTTGATAAAAGAAGAAAATCGTTTGCAAAGGTGACACTATGTACTTTTTTTGACTACATTAAAACTTGCTGGCTTAAATCAGCTGATAATATTTTATGAGTAAAAGAAATGGTTATAACCTCTTTCAATGCCAAACAGACAGACAATCAGACAAAAGAAACTTGCAAAAAGTACACATCTTTTTATTGAAACAAACATTACCAACTTTTGTTGGACACAAAATTGACTGTGTTTGAATACTTTGTTAATAAATTTTCTTCTCATCCAAGGAGATGCTATTTAGCATTCAAAATTGTTAGCTTTGGAGCATTCAAGCAATAGTCTGTGAAATGAAATGATCAGCAATTTGTTTGAAAAATAAGTACCGGATTTCTAGAGAGTTTGAACATTTACTTTTATGTTAATGCAGGAAATATGAATAAATATAGTACGCTCAAATACATCGACTTAGGGGCAGATGTTCAACTGGTAAAAGTTTAATGGTCCGTCTGATTCGTGTTAGTACATGCAATTAGTTCTAAAGTTGGTAGTTCCATTTTGGCAGTGTGATTGTACAATTGAACAAAGTATGTTCTTCATAGAAACAAAAAGAGAAAGGAATTAAAACATATTTTGTCAATATTTTAATCATTAGCAGGTTGTAGCGTTCTTTCATTAAAAGTTATTGAGCGGGAACACCTCAAATGGATTTGATTAGCACCATGCTGTTTAAGTGAATGTCGGAGCCTTATTGCACATGTCACAAACCCAACACGAAAGCTGATTGACATTTTGATCGCGTAATGGTTTGAATTTGGTTCATTCTGTTTATAGCTCCATGGACCGAGTAAGTTGTAGAAACCCTCCTGTGAAATAAACTGAGCTATAGAGTTTGTTGTACTATGTAACTATTTGCTTTGGTTGATCGAATTATATTCGCGGGGGAGTTATACTCAAGATGGACGTTTCGACTACCGTTCAGTGCGTGCTGCGAATTGAAGCCTATTGTTAATATATTTTACATACAACTTACTTAGGTTGTAATTATGGTTTTGATATGGACAACACATTACATGCACAATGTGTTTGAATTCATGTAATGATCTCCTCACAGGTATCCTAGCTTCTGGTATTACGCGTTTATTAGATTGCCAGCTATAGTCAGGGAGCTTAATGTACAGAAAAGCCAACATAGCACTTGTCCATCAAATGTTTTGGAGAGGTTTGTTCAATTATTCTTTTACATCACAGACACTTCGTCTACGCCTCGATCGCACTTTTATAGCCATCTCCATAAAGGATAAGAGCAGTTCAATGTGTAACAACCATATAAGGTGTATATGTATCTTTTGTGATTAGGTTCAAGTTAGTGCCACGCAGGGTTTATATACTAGTCAGGCTATAAAGGGTAGTAAATGTCGACGTATACGAGACATAAAACCCCAAAACTCTCACAAACTGGTTAAAGAGAATGACACTATCTCTCTTCAATATATAGACATAGGCTATTCAAATATAAATATGACAATTTACGAAGATTGTTACGGCGAAGATCGTTCGCTATGTTCTCGCTCGCTTTCACTATCTTACAGATTTGTTTTTTTGGCTTCTGTACAGAAATCGTGTATCGCCTTTTGCCAACTGGCTAACATTCGAGGAAGATATTTTCATTATAAACGAAATAGAAGATATATGCTATCAGTCTGATAGGTCTGTATTAGCAAATGAAGGGAAATGAGCCTTTCAATGGAAAATGTACAATAAGTATACGCGTTAAGATAGAACCATGCATATAGGCCTATATGTGGTCTGTTATTTTAAGTCCACAATTACGTTACAACCTCATGAAAAGACACATAATTTGACATGACGCCAGGTAAACGTTGATTTATGAAAGGATGTTAAAGTCGTTACGGTTTACCGTAATTACCTTTGCTACAATAGCTGACAACTCAGAAAACAAAAACTAAATTTGGACAGTTTAGACTTAATAATGACATTTTTACCACTTTGGCAATAAGAATTGTTCTTTCCTTTATATTGCTAATACTGGGGAGAGTTTCTCCGTTTACTTTGTCGTTCGGTAATTGAAATGAATCATATATAGACCCTTAGTTTATAACGTATAGGCACACCGGTACCTATTCCGCAACATATTGTTGCAACAACACGACATATGCCAACCGTCTTCATTCAAAGCAAACATTTCCAATTGATACATTTGGAAAAGCTGTTAAATTTATAACCGCTGGTAACTAAATTAGAAATCGACAAGTTCAAATGCTGGTTACTAGTTTTTCTTTGGTGTTTCACACAAGGAACTGTCATGCATTTTTCTTATTATGCATGGACCTGTCACGTTTATGATTTTCTTATCTCCATGATTAAATTTGAGATCACAAAGTGTTAAGTTCGCACCACGAAGATACCTTTGACTGTCTATAAAAGTAAATATATATATTTACCCGAAAATTTCTAATTTTGTGCCGAACAGACGGATTTTCTATACTGTGCCTCCGCGTTAGTGGATCAAATTTCATGTCAATTCCACATGCCTTTGACGCCGCCCGTCGTTTAAGAGTAATGCCTCAGACGGAAAATCTGGACTGCTCATTTATTACGATGAAATTGTATTCTTAGAAAGTATATCTTGCCACGCATCGGTTAAAATATGGAAGTGACCCTTAACTCAGGTTTCGTTTTAGCTTGGATTTCATCCAACCCGACTTTGTCTCATTTCTTGCCATGTAAAGTTCAAATATCTTTCTATGGAAAGGACTAGTCCGTCCTGGTTTTGGTAGAAGGTGTCATTTGATTGACAACGCACTTACTTACATCAAGTGATGTGTTATAGTTACTTCCTGCAAATCAGTAGATCGATGGGTCATGAACTATCAAAATCATCTCTTAACCAGACAAATTATTCCACAATATGTTTTACTTTTAATTGCAAAATATTGCGATTCACTATTTGAGAGTGTCCAGCGTGATGACTCTTTCGTGAACTCAACTTCCTATTTGTCATGCAGCTTTCTGCCGATTCAACTCCATATAACACTAGTCAATCTTCTTTAATCTACATAAGAACTAAATGGGCAAGATTTCACTCTCTAGGCAAAGAATAAATTCAACATTCTTATAAGAGTGATCACTTTGGATAATCAACACTGGTTACAAACTTAGATGTATATATGATGCACGAAATTATAGTATCAAAAGCTTCGTAATTGTAAGTAAATGAACCAAGAAAAACTGAGAAAGCTCGTTTTTGTTGAGCTGGAAGCAAAAGAAGGACATTTTTGGAGGAGTCGATAACGTGACTTATTGCAGATTGACAGTAAAATTTAAAAGTCAGACTATACCTGACGTTTTGATCGTCACAATAATCTGCCTTAAGTTGGCAGAAATTTTGCCTGAAGGCAAAATACTTGTTCCTATAATATCGACCCTTAAAGTATATCTACTCCCGTGTATTGTCTGTATACTTCCGAAACATTTGGTTCTAGAAGAAGTGCTTTATTTCTTCAATGTCACACAGGAATTGACCGTGGCGATAAATAAACCCCTGGTCACTCAGCAGTAAATTTAATTTTGTGTTAAGTAAATTAAAACGAAATCTTTCTCAATTGGCTTTGACCAACGTGATTGTAATAAGCCCACTGTTAAAGGAGCATACTATAAAAAATTGCCACACCGCTGGGACACCAAGCTGTTTCGAAACAGTGCATACACGTAACATATAGAAAATGTGGGACCATATCATATAGAGGTAGCCTGCTTTCGTGGCTACCTAGTCAATGATAAAACGTTTAGCATGGTGGCGTTTCGAAACGTAATATCTTACGTTTGCCTTTATTTAAATATAGCAGAACCGCATATCCATGCATTCACTGCTTAAACAATGCTATTGTCATTACACACATTATAAATATGATTGTATTCAATTCCTTTGTATTGACATCTATAATCTGAATCATATTTGCACTCGTCAGTCCCTGTATAATCATTAATCGAAATTTACTTTATATAACCAAAGATGAACAGATATAGAATGACGAAAAGTAACAAATAATAAGTCGCAAACATGAATGTCGTTGGTTAATTTTCTTTCTTCTTTTCAAGCAGATTTAAACTATAAGTCTTAAAGCTTCCGTCTTTCATCCTCTTAATTTATGCTCTCCCGAATTGCATCAAACAGAACAAGAAGATGACGTAAAGCCATCTCTGTAAATTTCATTGGTTGTTACTAGATATCAGAAGAAACAGTCATTACAAAATGGCGTTATTGTAATACTGTAGCAGCTTTTACGAAAAATAATTTTTTTCGTAATCTCAAATTCAAATAAACTTTATTAAGCACCAAAAATGGGCAATTAAATGCTCGCAATAAGACAATACAATGATAAGATGGAATAAGAATAATACAAATAGTATACATGAAAATAATAATAATTATGAACAGAAATCACCAATTTTTGGCAAGTTTCTCTGTTGTGTACTATCATGAAGTGCTCCTAAGAACTCGTACAAACAGAACGAGCAGTTAGAATATCATGCTAAAAAGTGCTTTAAAACATGGTATGTTAGTACTGCAGTTGATAGAATGGTCTTAACATTAGGAAGTTGTCCCAACTGGCTGACAGAATGTACATAATGAACTATTTAGCACATACTGAATCTTAAAAGAAGGTTTTGCATTTATTGTAGGGAAGTATGGAAGTCAATCGTGTTACCAACATTAAATCTCAATTATCTGTGTAACTTTCCTCAGTTAGAACACAGAGTTTTCAGAATAGTTAGTAAGAGAAAAAAACTGTTCAGTATACATTTTCTTTCTTGTCGAGCCTTTAGTGTTATTATATGATAACTAACAATAGTTGTTGCATTTTGTGCCCTCTTAGGAAGTTTCTCTCAAACAACGAATATTCCTTTAAGTTTTTAACGACCTTCGTGTACAAGGACCAGCCTCCCAAACGCACTAAAAGAATGCTTGATTATATTAAAACAAGAGTCTCGCATCTTGGGGATCAAGTGTTTCGGACAGCTTTTGAGATTTCGCGCTGTTGATCTTCTTATACGCGAGGCGTGCAATGTTTGGATGCACTTGTGAATTCTGAAGAAAAAATTAGGGCCTTGGGAAGGGGGCTTGGTAGAAACGATTTCATGGCAAAAAAGAAGCACTTGATTTCTAAACGAGGATAAGATTGCATTGTAATAGATATTATGCCTATAATATACGGACAGTTTTCGGCATCCGTACACATAGTTCAGATTATTATCTTAAGCAGCCCACTACGTCTATAATGGAGACACGTCTATGTGCTAATATCACACATTACAATGTTTAGAATTACCGATGGCATTGATTAACATGTTGAGATATTATTTCCTTATTATTAGTCATTATTCCTTTCATTATGCTCCTAATAAAATTGTGTCCGGGGAATTTATAGGTTTTACTGTTTACTGTACTCTCCTGTCATTATGCTAATAATCATATATATATAATAATAATATATAATATATATAATATAATATATAATTATAATAATAAAAATATGTATATATGTATATATATATATATATAT
>JAIPMN010009717.1:0-22820 GCA_020650975.1 Apostichopus californicus
ATATATATATTAGTTAGTTGGTTTGCGTCTTTCTTGGCGCAGAGTGGTCTCTGTCAGATGGACAGAGCGGAATATAGGTTGAGACTTGTTGAGACTAGTGGAACACTAGTAGTTGTTACTCAGAGTTTCACGTGTTGAGCAATCATCTGAAGACAACTTCTCCATCAGACAACTCCACAATTGAATGGTGCTAAAAGATTGTAAACATTACTTATGGCGATCACAAGAAATGTTGTTTACTCGTTTGTTTACCAGTTTGGGACTAATACAGTTGAAGTGCGCAACAGTAGCGCGCTACAGTCGCACGCAGACAGTTCTTCCCCCTTTCCCCATATTTTCATAAACTAAGACGAACGACAGTGATTTAATGAACAAACTGTCTGTAAAAAGATAGATTAGTACACAACTCGACACATGTCTGTTCACGAAGACCTAAATTCTAATCTATTAAGTCTTTGACCGAATAATCGCCGCCCGCATATTGGTAATTTATACATTTATTGTTTTTTATTTTATTTTCAATAACCTTGCCCTGAAGGTCACGGCGAATTCCATTCAAGTTCAGATTTAAAAAGTGTACAAGTTAAGTACATCGGAGCCTTGAAAGAAGCAACTTGACCTTGAGACATTTTCAATAACACAACACAACACTTCAAACCGTTGTCTATAGACTACTAACTTATAGTTATTGAACTTTTACACTCTCAATAGCGTAAGTAAGAATGTTCAACAAGATCTAAAAACAAGTTCTCGCATAAATCGTTTCAAGTCGTTTTAATAAATGTAAAAACAGAAGGTACCGTGACAACATAGATAATTTAACATTTAACACAAAACACGATATCGTCATCTCGTTTAAACTCATACCATTCCATACTTCCAACCAGAAGACGAAACAGGTTTCATATTCAATATTATGAACTTGAATTGCACTTGTAATCTTTACTTCGCCCTCAACTGCTCAACGCACCACTTATAACCTTGGCAAAGGATTTTTGAATTTTACCAATCTAAGAACGCCAAAAATGACAGAATTTTTTTGATTTATCACAAGACAGAACCAAGATCTGTTTAATTTCAGCACTCGGATAAGAATTTGGCAAACCTGTCATAGCAAGTGCCTGGTAGATGCAGCTCACTGAAAAACATATATAATCAAGAACGAACTCAAAGATATGACTCGTAAAATATTAGTAAGGCCAAGGTACATATTTTTGAATGATCTTCCTGCAGGGAAGAAGATTTCTAGATCATGAAAAGATATAACTGAAATTAACTTTTTACTTTCTTTACCACATTGCTGGATAAACCCAGACACTGCTGTAGTCCATACTTAGGCCCACCATTCCCATCCTACACAACTTGGAAACTAGGCAGAAAGCACACGGAAAAGTGTAACAAAACTGACTATGGATTTTGTGTCAGACCAAGCCTAACATCAAATGCAATGTCAACTTTAACAACTGTATTTGTATACAATCACTTGTCATTGTAGTGCGTGGTGAAGGTGAAAGTTAGTTGTTCATATTCAATGGAGGGGTCTTTGTTACTGCAACCAATTTAAAGTTATGTCGGTCACAAAGAGGCCAGTTCGGCGTTTGGTCCCTTAACGTAGACCAAAGCTAGGCTATATTGTGTAATATGTTATAAACAGTAATCTAGCTAGCCGGCGCCTAGCAATACAAACGAAGCATCTAAAACCATCACAGATTAACACGACAACCAAGCTGTCAATCACAAATCACGCCTGTTTCGGACGTGACAGAGAATACACAGAGACTTGGACACTGATTGGCCAAATTGAAAAACATGTTAACATTACTGTATCCTCGTTGCTAGATGGCGAAATTTTACGAACATACGGGGGTTTACACCGAAGGCCTAATGCAATATTAATCTAAGGAATAAAATGTACATGTCTAGTCTATGTCATTGTACAAATGTAACAGTGCTTGTTCGATTTCCTGGCCCTGGTTGGTCATCATCCAAAACACGTCACACACGGCCAACCTCATACATACAACAGGGAGCTGCTACTCTAACGTTACTTATACTAACGTTAGAGAAGCAGCTCCCTGCATACAATAACAACGTTACAAGTGCCTATTTTGCAAGAGCTGAATTAGTACAGATAACGCCGAGTAGTTGCGGATAAATACAATTAACATTTTTTGCCTGTACCTTTCTTGCACAATATTGTTAACTCAAAAGCGTTCAAATGTTACCTGACTTGTTCAATTCGAGAATAACGAACCAAATTAAGTTGAGCATTTTACGTATTGTTTTGAAGAAGTATGCAACTCAAGGATATCCTTTTTCTTAACTGTTCGCAGCCACAATTCTTTGCAAATCTGGGTCTGGATTTGTTCCTGCGTAGCCAACCTGTGAATTTGAGATTGCTATGAAGAGTGTATATTCAGCTGGCATTCACCAGCCAGCCATGTAGATGATGGAGCGGGTTAGTAATCCCAATATTGTAGCGCGCATGCGCACTTCAATAGTAATATAGGGCACGGTTTAGTACAAGGAATCAATTTTGTCATCAGCTAATACTTCTTACAATAATTAAAACATTTGTAAATCTTTCGCTGTCGCTTCCCTGTTCCATTGTTGATAATTTCCCAGTCATTTGTCCACTCTTCAATTACTAATGAAACTATAACACTGTATAATTTGGCAGTAGTATTTATGTTCGTTCCCTAACACAGTTTACCCGTTCTATATAATACCTAGGTAATTAAAATAGTATATCTGTCATATATTTATGGCATAAAACAGAGTGTTGTCAAACTGTAATAAAAATGCAATTAGAAGTAAATTATTAACCTAAACAAAATTAACGAGTTCTATCGAAAATGATTTATTGATATATGAATGCTCTGTTTGTTGCATTCAGATAATTAAGAATTAACCCCTTTCTTGTTAGGTTCATTGATATTATAATTTACAAACACACTAGATTAATCTTTACTGTTCAGTGTGGACGTTCTTCTGTTTGTCTGTACGTGCATCCTGATGTCACTAACTGTGACCTAGGAAACTTCAAAGGAACAAAGTCTATTCCACAGATTTTTCAAGGGATTTCACGAATTGGCTCGAAAATAGTAAATTACCTTCAGTTCCGTCAATTGTGTCCTTTCACGATATTGTACTTGATTAACCTATAGGGGAATGCCATACAGTTCTCTCAGCAGGGGCGTCGTGCGAAAATAAATTTTGGGGGGGCCCGTGAGCAGGTGATGACCATCTAAGCGGAGCGCCAACACGAGTTGGCGCGCAGCGTACAAGAAAATTTTTCGTCTGGCAGACCCCTCAGATTGCAGGAAACGGCACTTCCCGTGCCTTATGGCAGTAAGCAACACCCCTAAAATTTACGGCAATTTTCCTCGTCTCCCAGAAGCGCCCAAATTTTAAGAAATCGAAACATTTTTGTGCTGGCTGATCCATGATCGCCGCCCATGCCCGTGAGAAGTGGTGACTGGGTGAACTTGGAGCTATGCCGTTTGAAAACATGGGCAGAAAAAGCGAAACCTAAGGTGAAACGTGCGATAATGAAGTGATTATTTTCCAGGTTAATTGTGACTGTATTTGAAATGATTATTATTATTCATTTTTTCGAAACTACCTATCAGATCATGAGTAAAATTTATCCTGGTGGACCTTTTAGCGAACTGATTGCAAGAAGTTCACATGGAGTCCCATAATCTCTGTTCACTACATTTATCTTAACTTTCCGAAATTTGTTACAGGCTTAGAAAAATTTGCCATTTTTTCATGGAAAATTGACTGACTTTGGCAAAGGTAACGGGTTGCACTTACTCTGGGACTACGTATATATAATATTGTTCCACGATGGCAGCGTTGATGGCACATTTGGTTCATCAGTTATCAACCAGTAATTATTTAACTCTTTCGTTTGACTGAATATCAACAACCATTGACCAAGCAGTCAACAGAAGCCCGATTTCTCGTAGGCCCTACAAGAAATTCAGTCGTGACACTGTTCGAAAACACTTTTTTTTTAAAATTATGACAACATTTTATGACACCTTTGACAAAATTTGGGGGGGCCCGTGCCCCCCACCCCCCGGGCCCAATGGGCACGACGCCACTGTAAACAATTCACCCAATATTGTTTCCTGTGTGGACTGAAATAACTCCAAAATAAACAGGTTTGCTCTAAATTTTCTCGGAAAGAAGGAGGAACACTTCTCCCTCCACCTTCTCCTTGGAATATTCTGGTTAGGCACGGGGATTATTTTGGTCACTGTGCAATAGTGAATTTTTATCAATGAATTTTGGTATATTTTCATATGATTACAGGGCCATATCAACCTTTAATCAAACCAGATAGAACACAGGTTTGAAGTGAACATTACCATTATTTTAGTAGCACTAGGCTAAACTTTAATAACCCAAATAAACCATTGAGACATTTTCTTGCAAAGGATACGTCAAATGATATTTAATACCTTTATATTTGCGAGAGAGTCATAAAATAGGCGTTTTATAGATCTGTGCTCCGTATATCTGCTTGGTCGTATAGTTTCCAGATTATGTTCTAAATGGCGTATGTAGCATTACTGAACGAATCTTAAATATCAAGAGCACAGACTGACTGTTACTGATATTGGCTAGTGTTACTTATATTGTGCAAAACAACTATTTTCAGATTTGTTATGCTCTGACGAGTTGTACAAAGTGTGCAAAACGACAATTTTCAGTATTTTGACGAGTTGTACTAATGTGCAAAACGACAATTTTCAGAATTTTTACGTTTGAAAAGTTGAACTTAATGTGCAAAAAGACAATTTTCAGAATGTTGACGTTTTCACGAGTTGTACTAAATGTGCAAAACGACAATTTTCAGAATTTTGACGTTTTGACGAATTGTAAGTATGTGTGACTGACAATTTTTACGGATTTTTGACGAGTCATTTTTTGAGGTAGCCTATTGATGAGTTTTACTAACTGTAAAACACGGTACTTTTCAGTTTATTGACGTTTTCACAAGTTTAATAAAGTGTGCAAAACTACAATGCAATGTCTCCTCTATGCTTTCGTAGATTTGGTCGGTGTGCCGTATTTTTATCGGTCAATAAAGGCTGTTTGAAGGCAACGAGAAGTGTAGAAAAAATCCTTGAAATGAGTATATTTAGGGTTGGGGAAGGGGGAGCTACTTTGTTATCATGATCAGTATGTACTCTTTAATACCCCTTGCTTTAGTCCAGCCAAATTTCCAACACAAATCATGCAGCTCACGCTATACCTCCGGTCCACTCCTGTTATCCCTCATTCCTAAGTTGACCCTTTTCTTCTCCTGTTAATCCCTTTCCCTCTTCGATCCAAGGAACCCTTCCCCATTCCCCTTTGTCCTCCTCCATCCTCAACATTCTCCATTTTCCTCTTCCCAGTGGGGGAGCTAGGGGTATTGGTCAGAGGGGGCGAGAATGGTCTGTAGGGGCGCTTTTGACACTATCCAAGGGGAGCGCCACCACGGGTTGGCGCGGAGCGTACAGAAATTTTTTTGAGTAAAGATACTCCCTAGATCGCCGGAAATGACTCTTTCCGGGCCTTGCTAATTTGCAGATAATGTGACAAATGTCAAAAGGTAGATGAGAGCACAATAAAAAAGGCAATAGTCGCGAATAAGTAAAAAGTGGTAAAAAGCTGGAAAGGGCGCCAGCAGTCCATTTGAGTCCGTCAGGGGGGCATCCGCCCCCCTGACTGTATAGACGCTCCGCCACTGCCTCTTCCTCAACTGTCCCTTTGTCCCCTAGCTTCCATTAATTCCTTTGATCCATTACCACCCATTTGTCCACCCCTTCGTCCACCCCTCAGTTCTCTATCCCTTCGATCATCCGGCCCTTCCTCCACCCCTTCCTCCACCCATACTGCCACCCTCTACCATTCCCCATAGCCCTCCCATTTTCCTCCTCCCCTCCCTGCCGCAACCACCTTGTTCATAAATCGTTATCATCCTCCAAGGAATTATTTTTTGGTTTACTGCTCAATGCCAACCAACATTTCTGAAATTTGATTCGAGCTTCTGTATTACGTGCCCTCCTAGATGGCGCTAACAGAAACCGGCCTAGGCTACAGTAGAACTCCTTGATGGACATGGTGATATTGACCAGGCTGGACCCTGCAGCGTACGGCCTACACGTCTTCAGCTTAGGTAAAATTACTTTAAAATTGTGGACTTTGTCTATGAAGACTTTCACGCAGTAAGCTTCATTCTGGTGAAGGAAATATTCAGCGGTATGGTAACAATAGTTGACGTTAAGAAAAGAAGCATTTTCATATTTCGTGGAACTGGTCCCAATGCTTAATACCGTGAGTTTACTACGCTTTTTGTTACCAAATGCATTTCAGGTCAGTTTATTTGTTTCACTGTATTTACACAAAACTACATGCAGCAGGCAAGGTAGAACGAAAGATAAGTAAGTGACAAGGTGGAAGATTTTGTATTGTATCAATACTAGAAATCCATTTCTTTCTGCCTACTGTAGGCCTAGGCTACTGCATTTATAACCTAAAAGTTAGGCAAGACTGTGCATAGCCATTGGGCTAAATGGAGAAGTTGACCCATGAACCTACGGCCCCTAGCCATCGAGTTCTTACCTGAAAACTGTGCAAAACATTTTGACAACACCCAGCTGGCAGTTGGGGCTGCATAATCTTTAGTCAAGACCAAAGCAAAATCGGATGAAGGGGGAAAAAAACCTCACCCAGTTTAAATCAACATGAATTCTTATGAACACAGAATTACTGTCAGAAACCTAGCAGAATACAGTGCAAGAATTGTAATTGTGGCTACAGTATACTTTTGCCTGATTATCTATTGAATATGGCTGGCATTTAATAGATGATAGTTAAGTGAGCTGACAGGTACAGCAAGTCATAGAGGGAAATAAAGTGAGACCGAGCAATGTCATAATTCTGTATAGTTTAGTGTTACGTAAAAATGAATGATAACGGGATAATTGGGAACTTTCATTAGCTTCATACATCAAAAATGTATCTGTTTGAGGAAAATTTCTCCTGCTCATTTCCATAAAAGACTGCAGAAGTATCAAAAACAGTATTCAAATGACTAAAGTTGGTTCATGTTGACATGTTTAATCATAGATACATTCATGAATGAAATATTTCCTTGAAGTAGTATACCTGAGTGAAATGTTGGAAAGCCCAACAGTAAGTTTGGTTGTTATTAGTTTCACAAGTGTTTAAAGAATGTCCTTCATCCTGATCCAGAATATTGCATATATATTAGCACTAGTGTGATCATGGGAACTGTCTTATTAAATTTTGTTTAATTATATCATGGTGTCTTTACCATTAAAGAGTTATAGAATATGGTCACAGTTATGGTCATAGTTACTTGCCTGATACTTTTTATTTTAAAATTAAGTCTCTTATTTAAAAAAGTGCTTCTGGTTTATTTACTTGAATCCATGCTATAGATACTAGACACATCAGTAAGATGAACAATACCAACACCGTTGCCAAACTTCCGGATTCTGAGAAGAGATCTGTTCGAGCTGTCCTATTTTCTGAGTGGGGTGTACCGCTTGACGAATTTGAAAAAGACTACAAAGCCCTGGAAAGCAAAAGCTTCCCATACAAAAGTTATGGGTTTTCATCTTTGCAAGAATGTCTTCAATCCATCCCAGATGTTGTAAGGTAAAGTGTCATTATGACAATATTTGATATTCTCTTCAACGTCAGCTATGAAAGCAACCTCCTCGAAAGGAGGCACAAACCGTACCATCATTAGTGGTCTGTGGATTAGAGATGACTGTCATGAACCACAGATTTCATGTTTCTCCACACACAAGACTGGAGACTTGATCAAGTCTAAATATGACATCACTGACCCACATGTGCTTCATTTTGTTTTGTTTTACTCTATTTATAACAAGTTTTATAGTTTCTTTCATGGAGACAGGTTTTGCAAATGTTATTGGAAGCTCGTAACATGATCTATTAATGGCAGAGGTTTTGGTGCCGACAATGTTAACATTTTAACATTGCAAAAATGAGGAGAAAAACAAAGAGTGGGTAAATGGTTCCAAGTGCTAGTGGCAGTATGACATCACAGATTTACAGAATGATATCACCCAGAGTCTCAGACACAAATTTTAAGCTAGGAAATCTCCCGAAACGGAACAAGGTGTACAGTAACACTAAGCTGTTTGAGTGATTTGTTAATTATATAGATGTCTGTCAATATAAAGTTAAAGATGATGCTTAGGTTTGTGTCTCCTTTAAGCAGTTTTGTTTTCACTTTTCACTTTCTTTTTTTTTATGATTTAAAGTGAAATAAATGGAGGTTCTTGGCCTTCAATTTTCCAGATAGGAGTTTACCTTATGGTACATTCAATTTCTTTCTATGTCTTTTTTCCTCATTATCCAGATTTGAATTTTCTCGAAAGGCATCCCGCTGGATTCTCTACGCCGTCGCAGACGAAACCTCCTTCATGAGCTCGTTCACAAAGAAGAAACAACTCAGTAACACCAAGGCTGGCCTACCGAACAACAGAAGAAACAGAAGACAGGGTAGAAACAGGAGAAGAGACGAAAGAACGACGACAGAAAAAACAGAGAGAACCCGCAACAGTGTACCTCTGTTAGTCCGTAGCCACCGTGGGCTATTCACCATCGTAGTCAAATGCAGGGACACGGATATAACTCTGCAGGTAATAAACCAATATTTCACACTTCTCCTGGGTTTGTTTATGATACCTTTTAAGTTTGTTTACTCTGACCCGAGGAAATGATAACATCGGATATATGTACTATTAGTGACCAGTAACCCCACTGCTTTATATATATGTTTCATAAAGTTTTAAATAGCATGTTTAACAGACGTTAAATACAGAATAGATCTTTCATACTCTGTGGAAGGAATTAGATGTTCAAATTTTAAAAAAAATGATTTACAGATGAATGGTCATTTATATTTACAAAATATGTTTTAAACTAACTGTTTAAACTAATGTTACATTGTTTTTTGGTCTAGAGTATGCTGTCACATGTTTGACAGACTCATTCACATTTAGTGTTCCTCAAAAACCGCCAGTCAAAGAAAGTGCTGCCAAAGCTGTCAGATATTTATATTTTGGATACATTTAACAGTATGCCTGGTTATCTTCTATTTATGCATAGCGCCATCTGTGATACATATAAACCTTCAATGGATGATTTTTGGCACAAACTTAACTTTGATATGTCGTAGAGCATTACGAAAGGCCTTTATCAGCTTTTCTTGGTGGGGGGTAGGTGGTCCATAATGATTTGATAAACCCTATTGATTTTGGTGCTCATATCATGAATATTAATGAGGTCGCAGGGTCAAATGTCATAATCTTCAAATTGCAATAAACTTGGCAACCACAAGTTGGAGTTTCTTCAAACTTAGTACAGTGATATTGGTAGACCACCTATACATGTTGATGTGTCTTGCAATATATATCATGCATATTTATGAGGAGGCGGGGCTGAGATGTTGTGGCTTTGGTTTCAAGGCAATTATTAATCTTGCTTTATCATTTCATACTTGGAGTGTTCCCTGTTCATCAAATCAATGAGCAGCAGCAAGTAATCATGAAATATTTCCATTCTTTTTTCTTTTCTTTTTTCGAGTGAAGAAACATCTGAGGGTAGTAGGTGACTGTATATTACAAGGAAAGTTATACCATTTAATTGTAATAACTACTTTACAAGGGTTTTGAATACCATGTATTGCTTCCCGACCTAGGTTCAAAAGGGTTTTGAATACCATGTATTGCTCTCCGACCTAGGTTCAAAAGGGTTTTGAATACCATGTATTGCTCTCCGACCTAGGTTCAAAAGGGTTTGGAATACTGTGTATTGCTTTCCCACCTAGGTTCCCACAACTTTGTTCCATACATTGCATGGACCCCTAGGGAAATGATGCATTATTGAAGGATCCCTGGGTGTAGGGAGTATGAACAATGAAGTAATGCCTGCTATCCTTGGGACGGGGGGGGGGGTTCTACGATATATGGGGATACCAAAGATAAATCAATGTCATAAGTTTGTTACAGAGTTTAAGGAATAAGGTGGGATGCGCATAATGCACAGACTGTGCTACATAGTGATATAGCATAATCTCTGGCAGATGTTATATTTAGAGTGCATATTTTATTCAAATCACCTTTAAGCTGGTAAAGTGCTTACTCTGATATATATAAGTCAATACATGTATTAAAAATAAAAACTTTGCAAATAAACCAAAACTTGAATATAAAATACGGAACCTCTTGACATACTTGTTGTTGTTGACATACCATGCAATTTTTATTTAACCATATTTGACATGAAAAAACTTTGACTTCCATTCTTGTATAGAAAGATAACCTTCTTATTTACTGAGAGTCTTAACTACCTCTCAGCTTGTTCTTAACCGCATTTTTTCCCTTCTTTGTTTGTAGAGTTCATTATTTTTAAATGCAATGTTTACAGAACACAGATTTTGGTTTTACACTTATTCTGATCATGTGTGATCCAAGCAAAATGCACCCTTTTTCTAAAAACACAGTGAAGTTACTGACTGTGTCACAAGCTTGCTAAACTTTTGTCCCAATACTGTCAGCGTTTTTTTTTCTTGTGTTTTTTGAGATATCCTACTGTATAAACACATACAGCAATGAATGCATTAAAACTTATTCCCAACTTATTGGGTGAAGGTTAAAACTTGATGTATTCTAGAAGACAGCTAAGAAACATCTGACAGTTTAGTTGCAAATAGAAACAAAACTTTGAAGTTATACCCCTGATTTCTCCCCTTCCCCCCCCCCTCACACGTCCACATTTTGAGCTTGCTACTCTATACTGATTTAATTGTAATCCTCTTTTGCATCTCTCCAGGAAGTCAACGAACTCATCCAAAGTACTGCACCTGTTGCGGAGATGAACTCTTACATGGGGTAAGAAATTAATTTTCAAAACGGAATGAGATAAGACCTGTCTGACAACGAACAAGAAAGACAATATTAGAGAAATTATTTTTTGCAAATGAATTATGAATGACATAAGAAGCATTCCACCATGAATTGTGAGGGAGGAGTTATAAATGTGTTTTTTATGTCAAACCAAACTATTTAACTAAAAGAATTGGTCAAGAAATTGAAGCTGACTTCCCTTAACTTCCACAAAGACATGTGATGCATATATGTAGGTATTTAGTAAGTAGCTGATATAAACTAATGTTTAGTATCACTTGGTGCAGTTTACTTTTGTTAAAAAGAGATCTGGCAGGCCCAAAATAGGATATCTTTGCTTTTTAACTTAGATCTGTTTTCATAGTAACTAAGTTTCTCAGCTTTGATCACCCTACAAAAGTAGGTTGATATACACCCTTCTTTTCAAGTATTGTTTACCTTCGTGATTCTTTACGTTCATTCCAGGTATAATTTCTTTCGCTACAAAGAGAAGGACGAGGCAGAGGCTGTGATCCAGAAGTTTCATGGTTTTGTTTTTAAAGGGAAAAAACTACTGGTGCGACCTGCTGAGGAGAAAGTACCTGCACGTGGTAAGATTAGAACATCTGGGAAAGAAACTAGAAAGAATTTAAAAATAATCAGCTTCTAACATTTTGGGCGTCGTGGTAAAAATGGCTGCGGCAATAGAACGCAGGTTCGAGGCCTTCCCAGATCACTACGGTGTTGTCCTTGGGTAAGGCACTTTATCTCCATTGCCACTCGTTACCCAGGTGTACAAGTAGGGACCTGCAAAGGAACTTGTAAATATAGTTGCATGCGCTGGTTTGTGGCTGCACCCTATGGGGAGCCCCCCCCCCTTAACCCCCAACAGACACGTTCTTATGTGGCGCACTACCGGAGTGTGTTGAGTGTGCACTCTTGGGTGGTGTGACAAGTCACCAATGACAACAGGGGTACAGTATTGTAAAGTTATATGAGGACGCCTTTTGTTGATAAATGATGGTATCCCTTGAAACTTTAACTTTTAACTTCAACAGTACACATTGACAGATTCAGCCCAACACACGAACACAACGAAACACTGAGCCTTTGACATTGCTTAATACACAAGGATAAAGTTAATTTAATCTATTTTATATCAGTGTTTGGTCAGTAGAACACTCCTTATTCCCTTCTGTAAGGCTCTGTGCTATACTTAAAAAAAGAGTTAATAATAGAATAGTGTTTTACTACAACATTTCACCAAAGTAAACACTTACCTGATTTGCAGATAACCACACCAGTAAATGACAGTAGAAACATCGTAGCCAAACTTCTTATATGTAGACAATGCCAGCCAAAAGGACCTCCGTTATGAGAGTAGGCTCAGGTCGGTTTCAAGATTTGTCTTTAAAAATTGTGACGCTTTAATTAGAGTTTCGTCAGGAGTTAGCCGTCTGTTTTGTACACTAAATCGAATAAACTGTGGATATAGTTGGGTCTCGTATATTGGTGTTTGTTTCTTATGTCATAAAACTTGCCAAATTCAAGAACAATATCTGTTTACTAAATAGTGTTGACTACTCTGTTATTTGGTTGAAAGGAGACTTGTCTTGTTACACTATTGAACATTTTTCTAATGTGTAAATAGTATGTATAGGGTTGTACAGAATTTCAAAAAGCAAATGCAAGTGCTGTTTTCTTTTCCTCTGGATTACCTCAGATGCTGAGTTGTAAAACTTTTCTCTTTAGTGATCTGATTTGTTTTCAATAAACATATTCCATTTTGATGTGAAGAGTAAAGGAAGGTAACATTTATCGGTAGCAGTAATAGTGCACATAATGACTGGTTCTTCATTTTCAAAGTAGGCTAGGTTAAGTATCTGTATTATTACAGTGTGGTAGTTCTAGACAAAGCCTTGATAATTGAAAGGGATAATACTGTCTCTCAAGATAGTGATCATCTGGTATGGTATAACAGGTAGTCATACATGCAAGTCATCTTGGAATTTTAAAGATTTGTAAAAGTAAGAGGGCCTGACGTTTCAATCCTAGCAGGATCTTCTTCAGAGGCTCAATGATAAGTGACAGTAACAGCAGGGACAAACACACTCACAGAATACAGACAAGTTAATGAGCATGGTGAACACAAAAGAGAAAGATGTAAGAGGATTAGTAGACAAGGGATGGAGAGAAGAAAGAAACCAACAGATCAGAGAGAAGATGACGAATTTTAAAGATGACAAAATTATACTCAAAAGTGTCGTTTTTCAATTTACGAACAGAGAATCGGAAAAGTGACCGCAATAGCATCAACAAGCAAAGTCAACCAGGTATGCACCATGTACCATCGTTCCTCACTGCACCTCCATCGTACCCCGGTTCTGCCTTATTGGGGGATCCTTTTGCACCATACATGGTACCACCAACATTGGCAGGATATACGTACATGACACCGGTACAGATGCCACAATCATCGCATTTGAACCGAACAAAGAAATTAAATGGGAATCCACCGGTGGCATCTCCTATAAAGACACCAACAAAATCAAACAGGAATCAAGCTTTCAAATCAAATTCACGAGTGAATTCACAAGTCACACCGAATGTGAGAGCACCAATCACATCAGATGTGAATCCACCACCAGTCACATCAGAGACCATCTCGTCAGCTGATGAGGGTAAGATTCACGTATATCCAAATTTACCAACAAATCGATCTGTCGTCGACAGAGGATTTTGTTCAATTTTTCTAACACATAGTAAAGTTTCGTTTATTGTCTCTCTCCTCTTTCTTACCCATGTTTTAATGGTCTCACGCCATTTTTGTTTATTAATGTAAACCTTCTAGAATTAATGAGGGTACCATCATCAACGTTAGATGGACTAACCATCAGTATTTAGTAACAGAATAGAAGTAAGATTTAGTCGTGGTTCATTTGCATTTTTATTCCTCAGCACGTTAGCGTATTTCTTTCCTCTACTGAGCAATGTTTGTTCACCCTGAAGACACTGTGAGATCTAGTTTTAGAGTCACTGAAAGGTTCTCATGAAAATTATTATGAAAACAAAAGAATGAATAAATCAAGGATATTGATTTCTCTTTCCAGTGACATTTTAATTTGGAAACTGGAAGAGAGCAAAGGTTATACAAGGTATTGTGGCTTCTGACCCCCCCCCTCCCCCCCACCAGCAAAGAAATGGTAACATAGGGATTGCCAGTATTAACTGAAGGCTGGATTACGTAGTTGTTATCGTGCAGGGATCGTAACCCTGAGGTCGCTGATTTCAAGACCGTTCTAGCCCCTAAAGTTAGAATTTCTATGCTCTTTTTACAGTTGATTTACTTCTGCATTATATAAGTTTTCGGTCTTCCCTCTCTGTAGTGGAGAGTTTGCCGCCCCCACTCCTGGACGACGATGAATCAGAAGATGACGACCTGAGCGTCTCCTCGGAAGATGACGGCCCTCCGCCTCTGATCGGCGATTCAGACTCCGACAGTTGGTCCGATTCGGATGAGATAGACCATCTAGAGTTTAGACCACCACCAGGAAACGGTCTCAACGGTGGCATTACCAATGGCTATTTAAAGAAGTCCATGGAAAGCCAAACAGAACATTATCAGCTAAAGAAAGTTTCCCCAGGCAGAGGCAGAGGCTTATTAAACTTTCAACATAGATGAAAACGATAACATGCACACTTGCAAATTAATATGGTAGGTTAATGTCATATGGATTACGATTGGCTGTCGCTTGATAATAGGTGCAATAGTCTACATACAAACAGACCAACCAGGTAGGGTTTTGTTGCTCTCTGTCTGAAGAAGGTCTATACAGTTGTATCATTGTCCCTAGACCTTGGTAACTTTCCTATAAGACAAAGGTTACGACAGAAAAAGGGCAAAAGTGTGCTATCCGTAATGGTCTGGAATGTATAACCCGAAGTGTTCTCTGTGATCTGTTGTTGCAGCAGTGAGGTATAAATTTGTCTTTAAGGGTTGAGACTGGCTTGTTTGTGCCTTTCAGGACAGTTTGATGTCTTCATGATGAACATCTCACCTTATCTACAACTCTCCTCCCCCCTGTCTCCCTACCCTGTCACTCTGACCATGCATTGTCTCCCTACCCCCCCTCCTCCCCCCTCGAAAAAAAACGTGCATTGTCAATGGATGCTGACACAGAACAGATTACCGAGACTAAAATTATAAGGAAACCGTTTAATGTGATTTAGTCACCATTTGTTGTAGATCTCTATTAATCTTGGCGTCACATGACCGATCAGCTGAGGGAGCGTGGTTTTTGTTACTCGTAATTTTGTATCATTAGAAATCATGCCAACTCCAAATCAAAAGTGAGGATTTTTAGGAATTGAGTAGAAAAAGTCAGTTTTTCTGTACAAAAACATCATAAATACTTCAAACCAAGCATACATTTTGTCGATATCTGTTAATGGCACCTGTTCTGCGTAAAAAGTGCCGACAGTTTCTATCCGAGGAATCAGTTTGGTCTTTCAAAGTTGAAAACAGTTCAAACTGTTTTTTGAGTGGATAAACAGTTAAAAGTTAAATATTTTTGGAGGCCTATTTAGAAACTTAAAATCTTATTTATATTGTAATTATTAGCTAGACTTCTTAAGTTTTATTTCAAACTAATGAGTAATTGTTGAAAATATCCTTTATAGAATTATCTAGTTTGTTTGTTTTACTTGCCAGTAAACCTAAATATCAAAAAAAAAGTGTGGCTTGGGTACAAAAGTTTAATAATTAAGTTGTCGTCAACTCATTAACGACTCATTTCTTTAAACTTTGTTTGTCTAAAGCGAAAAATATAATTATTGTATCTTTTTTTGAGAAATGCTTGGTAACATTTGATAAAACTGCAGATCAAACACACACACACATGTTTGTATTACATTCAGACCGAGGACCCCATTGTATTTTCCATTGTTCAAATCCATGTACCCTCTAACCTTAACAATACCCCATACAATAGAATTCTTCCGAGGACGTGGTGATTCTTTAGAAATCACAACCGAGGAATTCTTTTGTACAAGTCCTCGGTCAGAATACAAAACAAACGCACCCACGCACACACACAACCTCAAACAGGTGTTAATTGCAAGAAATTGTTTTAGTCCTCCTGTGGTCTGTCTGTAAGAGCATATTTTACAAGTCGTCAGAGGTTTTTAAGAGTAAGAGATTATTTTACTTTACAAGGGCAATTGTCAATGTTGTAACATGCAGTTGGTAGTTTACGTAAAAGAGAAAAATTCCGACATGATCAGGAATTTTCCTTTTAAAGATATGGAAGAATGATTCTTGCTTGTGTTTGACTGGAATAGCTGAATGAGTCAGCCTATAAAATCAAGGTCCCCCCACCCTCCCGTTAGTTTATCTTAACCTTTGATCCTCTGTCGATTTTTATCATGTATTTGACATTTTGTAGAGTTTTCTCCACTGTGATTTAATGTGATGTTGATTTATCAGGGAAACGTGTGCCATGGAGCAAAACATAGATGATTTAGCATTTGGTTTCTTTCAAATTCAGGGTGATCCCTTGGAGGTCTGTCAGTGACACTGTGAGGTCACACAGTGACAGAGTCACAGATGATATGTTCTACTGGGATCATAAAAGTCATTCAGCCAACACTGTAGGTTATGTGGAAAACCTTTAAAATGGAACAACATGGTAGGACTGCAGTAGAAATATCTATCAAGGAGGTCTAATAAAGTGTCTTCAATATGCTTGATTTTATGATTTTTTACTTGATGTCATTTTGTGTGAGCGTCAACCTCACTAAAGTTTATTTGCTTACAAAATTCACCAACCAATATCTTGCACTGCAGACATGGCCGTACCTCAGATGTGCGGACATGTCCATAGGTAAGGATGTGGGACATGGCTGTACAAACAATGTGGGAACATGGCTACGTAAGATATTCGGACATCTCAGTAGGTTAGATGTGCGGACATCTCCGTAGGTTAGATGTGCGGACATGGCCAGAAGCAAGCTGTTGGAACGTGGCTTTAGTAAGACGTGCGATCATGGCTGTACGTCAGATGTGCAGACATGGCCATATGTAAGATGTAGGACATGGCCATATGTAAGATGTGCAGACATGGTCGTACATAAGATGTGGGGTCATGGCTGTAAGTAAGATGTGCGAACATGGCCGTATGTAATATGTGCGGACAAGGCCATATGTAATATGTGCAGAAATGGCCATATGTAATATGTGCGGACACGGTTGTACATAAGATGTGCGGTGATGGCTGTATGTAAGATGTGCGGACATTGCCATATGTAATATGTGCGGACATGGTTGTACATAATATGTGCGGACATGGCCGTATGTAATATGTGCGGACATGGCCATATGTAATATGTGCGGACATGTTCGTACATAAGATGTGAGGTCATGGCTGTAAGTAAGATGTGCGAACATGGCCGTATGATATACACGGACATGGCCATATGTAATTTGTGCGGACATTGTTGTACATAAGATGTGGGGTCATGGCTGTACATGAGATGTATTGGCTAGTATGTGGTAACACCAGTTAATGGCTTGTGTAGGACTGTAGTGTTGGTATTCTTCATTGATGTAGGCTCAGTCAGGTCATTGGTGGGCCGTTTGGATGTGTCATAACTTGAACATAATTTTTGATAGAGAATATGTGAATGTACAGGCAAATACATTTTTCATGCAGTTGGGAACCTTTATATAGACTTCTAGTATAAACACTATCTATTATTAGCATGTAAGTATGTGGAAGAATCATGTGCATTAAAACTAGCTATTGGCCTTTGACAACAATGTTATTGTTGAAAGTTTTATTCATGCGACTTTCTAACAGCTGCATTTCCCTGGTAAGTCATTCTCAATGGTTTGTTGTACCATAAGCAGGTGAAAGATCATGTGTTAAAACTACAATAAAAAGTAAATGGCACTGCTTTAGGACTATAGTGTAGTCAACTATTTTACAGTCTCTTAAAAACCGATTGATGACAAATTTTGAAACGGTATTTAAAGTTGCTGTCAATGTTGGGGAGCCTAGATTACTTTGTTTGTCTAGTCTGGGCAGACTCCTAGCCAGGTTTGGCAGAATGAGGTTCCACCATTTGTGCCCCACCACCATATGTGAAAAAAACTTAAAGAGTTACGAGTTTGTTCCCCCCTCCCCCCCCCCCACAAACAAAAAAATCCTGGCCACTGGCATGTGACTAAGTAATTGCCGCTGTGCCGACTCAATGTTCTAAATTAAACTCTGTCATTCTAGAAACAACATACAGTATTTTGTTCTTTTGTCGATACATAATATCAACAGATACACGGAACCTGTAAATCCATTTGCTCTATTAATATACTGTAGGTATGTATCGATAGTCATAACTGAATTTACAGAATTGCTGCAGTTAAATGAGAAGTGTAATGTGGGCAGATATGTTTGAGTTTGTAGAAATTTTTAAAGAACTGTTTCCTTGTTGTAGAGTTCATGATAGATTGGAAACGTTTCTTTTATGGCCAATTTTGTTAACCTGTATGGACTGATGGCACAAAAAACAATTGCTTGATGAATCCTCAAATTTGTCACCGCAGGTTTTCACCTCTCCCCTCCCCTTCCCTACCTTCCACTCCCCTCCCCTCCTCTCCTCTTCTCTCTTCTCTTGCTGATAGCATGACTGGTGGGGATATGTTGGAAGGGAGAATAGCATGCCCCAGGGAACAGCATCATATTTTCAACATAAGGAGGTTTGAAAATTGTGGTTCCTCGTTGGATTTTGGGTCAAGGAATTCATCAATCCTCTCTGAAAACAGCCCAATTTAAAAACAGCTAAACAACAGATAGCTTTTTAGATAGCTAGATAATTGATAGCTAGATAACAGGTAGCTTGATAACTTGTCATATGTGCCTTATTAAAATCTGCTAAGTGCAACTCCTGTTTCCATATACACTAAGTACGTTGCTCATTTTGTTGCATTAATATCAGAGCAAATGTTCCATATTTTGCAGAAAGTTTATTTCAATCAATTTTGCAACTTCAAACATAAAAGACTGAATGGAAGCATGCAAAGCTGTCACATCAAATGTGCTAATTTTGAATTTAAGAATTGGTGCTGAAATTATTATGATTATTATTATTATGATCATGATGATGATGATGCTATGTACCAGTTCAATTTATCTTTAGAGGGAACATGATTTGCTTAATAGTTCTCACTAGAATATCTGGAATCTAACAAAACCTAGATTATCCGGACAAGTCTTTTGCCACCAGAAAATGTCCAGAGTGTGAATTCAAGCCAAACTTTACAAGCTTTATACACTATTTTGTTAAATTGCTACTTTTATACTCGAAACGTCAGTCATACACACTGGCGGATCCAGGGCCTTTGTTTGGGAGGGGCCAAAGTGGCATTAGATTGATATGGGGGAGGGGTCTAAGGGGAGGGGGCATCCCCTTTGGAAAATTTTCTATTGCTGAATTCCCTCAGATGCAATTTGGTGCGACAAAAGTGTACAATGGTGATGTTAATTTACTTCTAAAAAGAACTGTTTCCCAGGTGTAATTTTCTAAAATATTTATAAAACAAAGTTGGGATCATCTTTCTCAAGAAATTTTATTTCTCATAGGTTATTAATTTCTTACAACCAGCCTGTAACTGCAAAATGGTGTTCAACTGTAAATCCTCATGCTCATACATTTACATAGCTCCCAACTCTTGAGAAGGCAAATGCTGGTCCATGCCACGAATCGCCGTCATGGGGGAGGGGTATAAGGGGATTTTTTTGATTTTTTTTGGAATCCTGGTGATGCCAACATGTAAAATGGTGGCACTTAGAAAGGCTTTTGTCACCCAAACTTTTCTGAGAAATATGCATTTTTTTGTGTGTAACATCAATAAATTGAATAGTAGGTGATAATTCATTCTTTCCCGTGGCATGAAAATGTTCGCTGCTCGCCAAAATGAAAAGAAATATAGGCTAATTTGAGGTTCAAATGATGCTGTAAAGGAGGTTTTATACTCTATTATGCTAAATGCTAAAGAAATGATGTTGCTAAGTCAAAATTTGATGCAAATTTTTTTATGTATACTTGACAATCACAATGCGGTTTTTTCGGACGCTTGTGCGGGTCAGCGGGTTTGGGTCGGTTAGAATGCGGGTCTAATTCCCGCGAATTGCGGGTCAGTTGGGAGCTCTGCATTTAATTTTAAACCAGAAAACGAAAAGGTTTAGACTAGTCTACCACTGCTATTCCTCTCGATTTTTTTAATTTCCAATCATATGATTTAGCGGATGTTCGGAAACACTTTTTGGCTCACCTTTGGGGGGGCCATGCCCCCCCCCCTTGGATCCGCCAGTGGTCATACAGTGTTTTTAATAATGAAAAAGCGTTTTACTGTCAAAACGTCTGCTTCAGTATTTTAGTTCCTTTTCTTCGTGATTGATATTATTTTCTGCATAGAAAGTCAAAATTGGTAATACCAAACTTTGCTCAGTGCAAGAGGCGTATTCTATCATAATGAATGTTCATAGTGTCCGGATAATCCAGTGCCCTGGTAACAGATTTGCAGATAATCCAAATTTGAGTTTTAATTTGCTTGAGTTAATCTGGTGGGAAGTCGATCGATTTGGGGTAGAGGCTTATCTTTTTTCCCTCTTCTATAAACAGTTGATTTACGTGAAGGGGAGAATGTTTGTTTCAATTTTTACATGTTTATAAGCAGAAGTTTTATTTTCTCATTCTCATCTATTGGTAAATTTGCTACATTTGGCACGTAACTTCATTGCAAGTTTTCACAAGCTATCAACATTGTGATGTAGAAAACAGAGCCCTTTTTTTTTTTTAAATTTTGTCCAAAATCAACAAAGCTTTTATCGCTGTGATTTTTTTTTAAATTTTATTTTTACCTTTTGATGGCCTCGAACCATTAAATGAGAATTTTAGACTGAATTATAAAAAAAATAAAGAGTAATTTGTGACACGATTGAGTTCACAATGGGGCAAGTTTAAGCTCAAGCTATTGTGTGTTTCCACCCACTAAAGTGAACACTCTGCAAGCCATTTGGGTTATCTCCATTCGCCTCATTCACATCATAAAATAACATTATAAGGATTTAAGAGACACATTCTGTTGTGTAGGGTGACCTATCTCAAAGGACCCCTCTTTACTTCCATTCATACCTGCTAGGTCGAATTTCGATGATGCCCTCCAGCAAAGAAATAAAACCAAAAGTAATAAGAAAAATTCACCAGTGGGTGTGAGAAGGGCTTAGTCGGCGGACGATTGGATGTGTATACACGTTTTGTCGAAAAAATTGCATAGAAGAATTAATTGTATGTTGCTCTATGTGTGAGACGCGAAGAAGAAGCAGTTACTAGGTTTGTAGCTCTCATGCTTCGACTATAAGCCTACACAGTGTCAGTGTGTTAATTCTAAAGTAACCTCAGCCAAGTGGATTTAAAATTTAGGAGACAAAAAAAAAACCGGAAATAAATATTGAAATTTACGATCACCAATCCAGCAGTCAATCGATAGAAATATAACCTTGCATGACATGTTAATACTTCCATGGTCAATCGAACCCCTCATGATATTGTCGGGTATATGGTATATGTACTCTATAATATCTCAATGATCAAAATACGGCTGTTAGGACCCCGTAAAAAACACATTTTAAAAATGGCTATTTTGCGTATAAAAGTCGGGACGGATGGTGGTGTTGCCTGCTTACCGTGCCCAGCTACGAAAGTTGATCTTCAGTTGCAGTGCTTGCATTTAATCGCGCCAGCATGAGCACGCGCGCGGCGGTTTTTGCACTAATTTGATGGAAGTTGTTTCGTCATCAGTTCTTTTAATACTCTTGGCCTTACTCATTGTAATTTGACAGGGTGTCCCTTTCTGGAAGATAGATCAGATCAGTGATTTAATTCAAGTTTGGTTTAAATTTTGAAAGCAAAAAAAAACAGTTTTGTTTTTGAATTTTCGATTCTCAGTCAGTGTTTGTTAAGTTTATGCCTCCAGCTTGCATATTACGTCATGAGAAAATTATGTGTATCAGCATTTCATATTCGGTGAAAAAGAGAAATATTTGCTGAATTTTGTGAATGGTTCATTTGAAAGGAAGAAATAATAAAAGAACAAAGAGGAATTTAATGTGTTCATGTTTTTACCTTTCTCTTAATTGCAATATTTATTTTTCTAAAATCAATGTATAAATTGAACCGATCTATTTCGTGACTAAACTGGTAGAGTCATGTTCCCACTTGCCACAACCATATTCATAAAATTATTTCAATGTTGCATAGAACTGTTCAATAATATATATTTTCAGTCACTAAGCCTGGGCGAAAGAGCGGGATGGAGGGGATACGTAGCAGCCCCCCCCCCCAACCCCACCCCCAGATTTGTAATATGAAATGCTCTTTATAAAGTAGAAATACTCTTTTTGTTAATGAAAAGTTCCATTTCTTATATATTTGAAGTCAGTACGTGAATTTTTGGTAATTTCAAAAATGAAGAAAGATGTATTAAATAACTTCCCTTTTGTTGGTTAAAAAATTAATGAAAAAAATTAAAACTTGCCGTTTGATTGACAAGAACAAATAAACAATGAAATACTAGAATTTAGAGGTAAAGAATGCACCAAACATCCATTTTGTCGGGAAGTTTTGAGGTGAACCAGTGGTTTCCCTAAAATGAAGGTGACATCTTCCACCCCATATTGAACCATCGCCTCTGCAATCGCTACTCTTTTAAGTTTCGACCAAACAGAAGCAACTCTACATGATAATTATCAGGCGCGTAGCCAAGGGGGGGGCGAAGGGGCGACCGCCCCCCCCCCCTTGAGCATATTTTTTGGT
>JAIPMN010009718.1:4450-16232 GCA_020650975.1 Apostichopus californicus
AAGTTCTTCTATCCGCCCTCCCTAAATTTACACACGTTCATTAATTGTTTAGATGCAATTTAAAGCCTATATGGGTGTTAATTTTACCGATCTAAGGGTACCTTTCATCAAAAATTTCGACGCTCCTTGCCAACCGATGATGGGGCTCCGCTTAGATAGTGACCATATGTTCTACTATCAATCCTCTTCAAATTTTTAAACAATAATTAACTATCTAGATACAAATTGCAGACATGAGATCCATATTTCAAGGGAGGGGTACATGCAGCTTAGAGCACTCGGGAAGTGCCGTTTCCGGCCATCTGGAGGGTTTGTAAAGCCAAAAAAATTATTGTACGCTCCGCGCCAACCGATGGTGGCGCTCCGCTTAGATAGTCTTGCTGGCAGGTTTGCCCCCCCACTTTCACAACTCAAATCCCGCCCGTAATAGTTGGTTAAGAAATAACAGATTTAATGAGGTCAGTCAGTCAATAAGTGTTGACTCAAATAAAATATGATCCCTGTAGAGTGTTTTCGTTTCATTGTCTTGTGATCTCGTTCATAATCAGTGGTCATTAAACAGATCTCCAACATATTGTTATTAAACCACATGACACTGTATTGAAAGTGAAGAATAACGTTAACACAATTAAAAAAAATATAAATGAATAATGACACTTCATAATCGAGGTTGAGTTGGGGCAAGTTGTGAACATTCTTGCTGAACCATAGACATCATTGTCAGGCCGTACAAGTTTATATTGTCGCTTTTATTGTATAGCCCGATTTGCTCAAAGTAGGGTCTCAACCGTCTCTGAACTGTCGGGTCAGTCTCATTCAGTGAGAGATCTATATCACGGATGTAGTAGTGCATTTTCATATATTTAAACACATAGGCCACACTTGTACAATTCTAGTTCGTATGTCATGAGAGAACGTGTAATTCGCTGACGTATAGACAACACATACCGTGTGGAAGTCTGACGACGACGTGACATCATGAAGTCTGACGTCATAAGCGCCGAGATGACTTATTACCTTTAAACTTGATACACTTAACCTCAGCCGGGAGAACACACGGAGGCGGCTTAGGACATTGTTCTCTCCAGCAAAACGTTCTGAAATTAATCACACAAGTCACATGACATCACGTGTAAGTAAAGAACAACGCCGCCTGATCTATAAAGTTTAGGATTCATGAATTCTCGCGGTGACTGTTATTCATGGTTCACCCTGTCGGGCTCGCAATGCGCCGTTAACTTTCATTTCGATTATCGTTTCGTGTTATTTGCCCCCCCCCCTCCCCCTGCCCAACATGACTTGACATTGTGTCCAATTCCTTTGCTTTATTTATTTTTTTATTACGACAGATAATTCCACGTCAACGTTGATGTGCCGCCGAAATTTCCCGCCATCATTCTGGAACAGTAACTATTGGCAGGAACTAAGAGCGACCTCACTTGTGCCCATAGACGGTACTAACTTGCACTACCTCAACAGCAGCAACGGGAGTTGTTACTACCAAAACGCCAACAACACCATAACACCGTACAGGACCTCTGACTCTCTCTTTGCGGCGGAGTCATATTCCGCTTATCGGCAGAGGGCGTCTGGTTTACATAACGATCCTTGGCACTACACGTTCGCTGCGCACCACCAAAGCGCTTTCGCACATCATAAGTCTAGTTACGGCATTCATGAACTCAGTTACGGCTATGCCTCGGGGAGTGCATTCAACCCGAGATATAGCTCTCTCCTGATTCAACCGACGGTTAGACCCACTATCCTACCTGCAATACCGGGTCAAATGGAGCTTCCAAAACCGTCCGTGACAGATACCTGGAATTCTCAAGGGTACAACGGAATACACACTCACCCGCAGTATTACTCCACAGATCTCCAAGCTTACAGTATCGCGGACTCCAGTAAGTTGTAGGCAATTATAATAAATCGTTATGATTAATATATGGCAGAGATATTATATAGTGCAGGGGACGCTATAATAGATATATTATAGATATATCTTATTCTAGGAAGGCCGGGCCTAGCCAGACTTCTTCATTCTTTTAGGAGCCCCAGAACTTTTGAAGAGGGGGATGCAGAACCAATTAATAAAAAAATTCTAAGAATGTTTTCTTTAGCGAGGGGGGTAGGGTGGGGGGGGGCAGACAATTTTGTTGTGGGTAGGGGAGGGGGTGGCCAGGCAACACTCACCAGCCTAGCGCGTATGCGCACAACTCATCTTTAACGAGCACACATGTGCTACTAACACATACAATAATTAAACATATTTTGAAAATATTTAAAAAAATATGAAAATAAATAAACTCTTTCCTCTTAATGTTAAGGCTGTTTTAACAAATGTTCTGAATTTGTAATCATATTTCTGCAATACATCTCGATAAGAATGACGATTAACAGGATGCAACCTCCGTACAGCTTGACCTAAACCTACTTTCGGAACTGGATAGATCTGCCATACAGTCTTGCTGTTGAAATGCTTATTAACGCTATAGGCTAATTACTTATCAAATCTACGTGACGAAGAAATTCCTTCACTGTTTTTGCAAGAAAATAAAAACAACATTGACTACTCTTCACTTTGACAAGTTGAACGTTTCTCATTCGGTTGGTTTAGGTAACCTATCCGTAATGATGGAATTATTGTACGTAAAGAGTGAGCCTTGACCTCCCTTCTATAATATAGGGAACACGGGTATTAATAATTACGTGTGATTGGTTCATCCACCGGTAAAACAAGATGTTTGGAAAAAGAAACTATCAACGATTCATTTATCAGTAGAAGACGCGTATGGAATGGAATGTGGGAACCCGTGGTGGGGTAGGAGCGGGGGTGGGTAAGGCCATGGGGTGTGTCTACACAGATGCAAATCACATCTTCAATATACCACCTTTATATTGTAACCTAACATTCAACAATGCATTGTTCTAAGTGTTGGCCTATTCAGCCTGTCCATCCCTATACCAATTGTAATGCAACAGACCATTGTCACTTGATAACCACGTGACCAGAATGAATCCATCAATCTTACATATGTTTTGTTTTGTTTTTTGTCTATCAATTTTAGATCCAAGTGTCGATACACATGACACAGTGAAAGATTTCTTATGGTTCTGAGGATCATATTGAAACGATGTTTGGTGGAGGTCTGTTACTGTTAGAAGACACCATTGCCAGGGAGATGTTCAAATGACGCCGCGTACACAACACTCGAAAGTGGGATATGAAAGTGGAAGAAGTTCTCTGATTGTGTGAAAATGCTAGTGTGTTTATATTGGATTTTGTTCAAACAATTACAGAAGTTATTTATGGTTGAAAGCATTTTCACATTCTTTTTTGATAATACGATATTAAGATACAACCTTGGTGACGTTGACTTGCCGAACGGTGCTGCAGAAGCACTACCTACGTCAAAATACCACGTGACATGTTATCTTGCGATAGTCTTGTTGCTATAGCTGGAGTGTTGAGTGCTCTGAACTATAACTTAGTTCAGTTTTAGGGTTACAATTTGGATAAACAAGTACTTTTTTTAGGACGAAGAACTCAGGAATTTTTGTTCAGTTTTATTTGTCAAAAGGTTCTACGTTTATTTTGATTAAGTTTGAAAGCTTTCTTATAACATTGCGTTCGTGAATTTCTTTTTCATGTTCGAAACTTTAAAGAGAAACTTTTAATCTTTCGCAGATGATTAAAACGACTGAGCAAGGTCTATGTTGATATCCATAAACAAAAGAGAAAATAGAAGAACTTGAAGGTTGCAATATTGCAGACCGTAAAATGTAGTTTTGGGTACTTAAGCCGTATACGTACTTGACAAAATTGATAACTTTATGTTCTATCATTGTTTTTATCTATGCTAAAGCAAAACTTAACGTTTTCTGTTGCAGCTTCAAATGTTACACTTAGCGGCACTCAATATAATTTATTTACTATCTAAGAAATTTTGCCATGAGCTTATTCCTCGACGGCATATAACAACATGGAACATATGGTGACCCTGTTTCCCCTACCTCAGTACCCCGTGTCAGTAAAACGTTGTTGAGATGCACGATCTCTAATTTGCTATAGCTATCTTACTTTTCGTAGCATACAATTAGGGCCTATACTAGTCTGGATTATATAAGCATTGCATAGGCCGCTACCAACAGTATACCGTAAAAGGGGTTACGGATCTGTTGGGTGGGGGAAATGAAAGCTGCTACTTTATTGATCAGTTTGAAGATTCTTACCCCGAGGGGGAGGGAAGATGGGGGGGGGGGTGGCGGGATGATACTGAAAATATTCGTCCCAAATTTAGACAGTTCCACTATACAATAACAGAATATTTTCGATAGTGACGATTCGCATAATATTCACCACTAATATATGTATTTCTCACCAAAGAGGAAGAGTCTCTTGCGTCCCACTCAGGGTGAGAAGTTTTTGGAGACCAGTCTAAGTTTATCGATGGTTTTTTTTTCGGTGTTGTTACGAAGAGAAACATTCAAGTTTTATGAATAGTATTGGAGGTTTGAGAAACCACGTATAAGTTGCTTTTGTTTATGTTTTGTCTATATGATATGAAAAGAAATACAACTCCATCGCAAAGACTTTTATCGACTCTAAAATTACCTCATTTTTAAGAAAAGACAACAATTTTCGTTTTGTGCACAATATTTACATTCAGCCGTTTCTTCAATACGACACTGTATTATTTGGGTTTTATTCTCTCTGCGTCATGTCACAATGATCTCATTCCTAAAGTAAGATGGCAGCAGACTGGAAATAATTAGAGGAAGTGGTAGTGGTTCGGCTGTGTGCTTGATCGGCCTGTTCAGGTTATTAAAGGGTGTGAAGACTCGCGCAAAAAGAAACGTATAATGCCGGTAATCTGACCTAGTTTCGAATGAGGTGTAACAGAAGTGTTAGACACCACCATCGATCCCAGAATATACACACACAGCTTGCTACCGTCGGTAATTAGACGCTAGTGTACAGTCAGTGCATACAGCTGCGGTCATTACCCACAGCACAGTGTACACATGATACAGCGATGGACATCTCTTGTCCTGCTAAAGATAACAATGTATCACGTTTCATTACTGTCTGCATTTTGTAGCGACAAGAAGAAAACGTCACTTGCAAGCAACGGAAAGTTAACTTGTTCGGAGTGCGGCACGCCGTTTGGCGCGAGTCTTCAATGCCTTTAAGCAATGGATCAGAACTAACAGATTATATGATCAAAATGAGTGAATAAGTAAGTAGGCCTACTCTATTTTATGCCGAAAATTGTTTCTTTGTCAGACAACTAGACACTGTATCATATCAGTGTGCGTGTGCGTCGGGCACTTCCTATAAATGTGCATGGGTTCGTTACTGTGGGCTACTCGTGTTGTGATTAATTCTAGTGTATAGTTTGTTACAGCATGTATCGTATACCATATATAGATCTTTTAATGTAAGTAATGCATCTTTTTTTTCAATATGTTGGGCATGCTTATGTCATATACGGTTTGTTAGCACGATAGTATATTATTGTCAATGGTCATAACAAGTTCGCGGCAAGTACGTGTATTTCATTCTCTTCTGAGAGTGAAAAAAACGTTCAAATTTGATTTTAACATGAGAGTGAAGGCCCATACACTGAACTTACTAGAATCTAAATTTGTGATTGAAGACATACCGTGATACAAATGGTATACTTATCGCTCTACAGATTTATCGCCCTGGACAATTTAGGGATCTTCGTATCACCAACTCTCATCTGCCAAGTAACAGCATGCTGCGTGCATATATGTACATTACGGATTAACCAGTCTACTGTGTATAGGGAGGTTACAGACATAACGTTTACATGCTAATAACAACTGTTGAGTTAGTTGGATAGCTACAAGACAACACAATTGATCTGTTCCAACTCCTTGGTTCTAAAATTAAGGCCCCTGGAGCTTTGTGTTTGGTTGTAACTTACTGTGTGATCAATCCAGCTGTAGTATTCACAATGAAATAAACGAAAGACCTAGGTTTTATTTTAATTTTATAGAAATTGCGGATTATTACAAATTATGTATATATGATCAAAGCACACCACGTACACCTGTAAATGACAGTTCAAGCCAGAAAATCGTCGCTCCATAATTCCAGCATTTGAAAATTTGATAAAAAAAAAATTAAAGATATAATATTAAAGTTATAAACAAAGTGCAGGTAGCGAGTCAAATAATTAATTACTACTGATTTCCCTGAAACGAGTCGTTAATCTCGAACCACTGCATTAAATCTCTATCTTGGGAAATGTCGACGAACCTGTTCGAGTCTCTAGTCGTTTGAATTGTTCACCGACTTAAGTTAAGTCTCGTTCAAATACTGATTATAAATGTCTGGCCGACCAAAATTGTCAAATCATCACAGAATCATGTCTCGTCGAAATACTAGTTTTAAATGTCTGGCCGACCAAAATGATAAAATCATCATAAAATCATTTATTACTATAGGCCTACACACAAAGTTTAAGTTTACTTGTGATACAAAATAGATGTCTTAATTAGCTCGATCCAATGTCATCGTAGGTAAATAATACTTATACTAAAATTTTGGTTTAATATGACAGATATTTGGACGGCCATGCAACTGATTAAAAATAGTGACGTGAAGAGGATTTCAAAGAAGGGGGATGGGGAACCCTCGACCGAACGTTTTCCCGCGACTGGCTACTCCCCCTCCCCGCCCCCCTATTTTGGCACTCGCCACTGTTTGAAAAGATAATCTGTGACCAGAATGAATCCAGTCGAGCAAACTCGAGCCAACGTTATATTGTACACGACAATGTCTGCCTTGATTGAAGGTATTCTTGGTCCCCTTAGCGTTAATTGGTGCCAGGGCCGTATGGCTTTCTGAGGTGCGGTGTATAATATAAAGGAATTGTTATTTTCATGGCATGTTTTCAGTTATGATTCTCATAACTCTGGTAATTAATGGAAGCATACAAGCATGCATGCCTTTGGAAACAAAAGCAGTTCATTATGTGGTACTTAATTTTTATCTGCTGTTATAAGTTTTAAAAAAAATCCTATAGCGCTCTTAATAGTTACCATTAATCTTATAGCACCAGGGCTCAACAAAAGGTGACACTTTGAAAATCAAAATCGAAAATGTTGACGAAGGAACATGAAAAGTTAAGAAGAAGAAGATGATGAAAAAGAAGAAACACAATATGCGAGATAAGACATAAATTCATAAGATATCATAAAAGATAAAAGCTTTACTCCTATAATGACTATTGAGTAAGTCAGTTTTTTTTTAAAGGAGACAAAAATTCAACCATTATCTTTGGCGTATAAGATCTGTGAAGATCAACATCACCGTCCCCAACCCCCCCCCCCCAAAAAAAAAACAAAATTCTGTTTAGGAGATGTCATAGTTTAAAAGTTATGCCTGAGAGCTGTCATTTTGTAAATACGTGATGTCAAAGTGCCGCTAGGACCTGACTGTTTCCTTTCTATTTACTTTCTCGAGACAAACTTGACTCTGAAACATTGCCATTATTATGTCATGTAACGAGGTTCTTTATTTTAGATATGCAAAAGCCATCTCCAATATCAGATTATAGAATATAAACATTGTAACAAATACAGACATAAATAAGATGAAACCCATGTGGCTCCATGATGTCATATTTAAACTTGATCAAGTCGTCAGTCATGTGAATGAAAAAACATTGAATACGGTATGTGATATCTCATAACTTGGGCTAAGATTTTCTCGTAGCTGTTTTGGAAGGTTGTTCATGACAGTTATTTGTATGGCATAAGGGCCAGTTATGATGGTTGAGCGTGTATCCCTAATATGAGCCGATATGATGATGGGCAAACAGATCATTAGCAAAGAACTACCACAATTCGGGCGAAAGAAAGTTAAATCGCATCCATCCATTGTTAACAACCTTTAAGGTTTCACTCGTTATGGATATGAAATGATATGAGTTAAAGATTCAGTGGCGTACCTAGAATAGTTGGCACACGGGGCGGATCCTTCCTTTGTCACCCCGTGCAGGGATACCGTCCTAGGGAGGGGTCTAAGGGTAGGGGTGTATATTTAGTAGACAATTTAGATTGGCATTACCACCACAATGATTGACAAAAAAAGCGAAAATTTCCACCTTTCCTCTATAGCTGACCACCACTAGCATTCCCATAAATAATTTCAAAATGTTAACATATGCAAAAAAAAAAAAATATATATATATACAGTGTCATGTTTGTGAGTAAGCTTACGACGCCACTAATAAAATGACCGTGTTTTTTTTTTTAACACAGCCACAAATAGAGGGGGCTGTTTGAAAAGTGAAAACAATATCCGCGGAAATACCTTGCTCTAATTTTATGTTACGTAATCAGTTATGTTCAGTGCTTGCAGCTTGTCCTTAGAGGATGGATTTCCAAACAGAAGCGAACATCACCCGAGCACGTTTCATCAATGTGCCGCGTTCACCTTATCTTTCGCCCCATAAATGGAGACTCTTGTGTGGTTTGATTGTGCCTCTACTCTTTGATGAATCTCTGTGGCTGCTGGCTGTTGTTTATTTCACGGGAGTCTTACTCATTCAGGAAATTCTCTCGGTAACAAACGGTACCGTTGTTTGTCGGGTATATGTATTTTGCACGTTTGCGGTACTGAAGTTGTCTCACCTTGTATCGCACCTCTGGAATCCTTAGTGTCTTAGTCATCACTGATGCAGTTGGCTCAATAATATCAACTAACGTAACTTGAAACCGTGGCAACATCTACAGAACGCGTGTAAGACTGTACGGGATAGGTCTATCTACATGAAAGACACTTACGTGTACGAATAGCCATGGACAGGTACATTATACGCAGTGGAAAGCAGGAAGACTGCGCTGAAATACTGAGATTAATAAAGGAATTGGCAAACCACGAAAAGAAGGGCGAATACGTGAACATCACCGAAGAGAGTAAGTACATAAAATACACGAGAGCAAAAACAAATCCAGTGTGCCTATTGCACGAGTATGTTACGTAAGTGCGTGCACAGAGCTATTGTAGGGTTACTCCACACACTCAACACATTGACCCATATTCGTACGGTATTGTGTATCGATTTGTGTTACATATACTACGCAATTACCAGCGTGTGAAATATTATGTAGGCCTGCCTTCAAATGTATAGGATTGTACACAAAGGGACCTATATGTACCGTGGCAGATCACATTACATTGACTGAAGTGAACTATACATAACGTTTATCATGTTGCTCCAGGCTACTATATGGACATCACAATAGTCTGGTCAACGAAGGAAGGGGAACAACATAGAGTTTGTTTTTAATTTACTGTGTAGGACATAGTCATTATAGTTATTAAGTGTAGGTGCAAAGTGATGCAGCTAATCTAGTGTTATTACAGAAAGGGGAGGGGGTAGCGCGAATAGGCCTGTACTTTATAATGACGTTACTTACAAGTTCCATTGTGTTTGACAAACTTATATCTTGGCTCATTTGTGTACCACTCCATGTAATCGGTAATTACGGACAAGCGGTATGATAAAAAAAAAACCTTACTACATAGCACGAATTGACATAGGCCTAATGTAAATAAACATCTATCTATATCTCTATCTATAGGCCTATATCTATCTATATATATATATATATTTTATCTATAGCCTACATTTATTTTTACAACGTGCTGGGGTCGACTTAATTGTACTAGTCAATAATTTCGTTCAGGCCTTTTTTTACAGACCTTACATCATAGCCTACGCAACGAGAAAAAAAAGCAACAAAAACGAACCAACAACATAAAAGTAACAAGTGCAGAAATGAGAATTCTTTTTGACAGAAACTGGAACATTTTGAAAACGGAAATATTTTTTCCCCTTGGCAGGGTCCATTAGTTTTACCCGGCCTGTAACATAATCATAAAGCTTTCCGGAATACTGTTTATATACTACAGACCTGCATATGTAACAACAGCACTATGGAGATGTGGGTTGGCTACATATGTATTCCGTGCCAACTGCATATTTGTGAAGGGGATAACATTTATTAACATGATTACATATTCAATTAATAAGAAAAAAGGAGAAGGAAAAGATAAGGCAAACAAAACAGGAAAAAAAAAGCCATTTCGAGACCGTGATCTTATCTAGAGGTCAAGGTTAAAGTTAGCTAAGTCGCAATGAATATAGTGGTTGCGGGCATGCAGTGAAACGGGTACGTTTAGTCCACATACGAAGGCAATATCAGGTTTACTAATTTTTGATAGCCTATTATGAAGAAAAAAAAACACATGTGTCATTTTGGTTACTTTGATATATGTAGGAAGTAGGTTGACATGAAGGATAGAGATGCATTGTTCTACTGTCTCGATATATGAAGTCATACGATCATGGTTGAGTTTGGTAGACAACTTTACGAAATTTGTACAATTGTCTTGTTGCTTAATAGTCATTAATTATTGTCTGCTATACACGAGACTGGATGAAATGTTAGGGATCGATCAATGAAGTTCGTTAATCGCTCGATTAATTAACTTTCACTAGGTTGAAAATTCTAATAGGATGGCTCAGTGGTTTCAATTGTTATCTTATATTGATAAAACTGGCGAGTACAACGCACTCAGAAAGCTGATCTAAGTCACTTTCTCACGCTATGCTGCTTTGTTGTTTTCTCTGCGTGTATGGCGGAAGTAAAACGTGACTCATATTAAAACCTTGCAATAATATTTAATACAAATGGAATGCCATAGATGTATTATATGTCAATAATCTGCTCTCCCAAAAACAATATAGGCCTACTCGTGATAGCTCAAAAGGAGGTCGGGAGGTATCAGAGTTCAAGGGCGTAGGAACCGGGGGTGCTGGGGGGCGGCGCCAGCCCCCCCCCCCAGTGAAAAATATTTCACTGTCCAAATTTCACTGGGGGGGGGGGGCGGAAGTATCATTCCGCTCCCCGCTTCGCAAGTCAGAAAACCCCTTTTTCATCTCTGCCCTTGGTGCTCAGAACATTTTGGCAGAAAAAAAAAATCTCATTTGGAGCACCAAATTGCATCTAAGGCCAGGTGAAAATGCATTAATTATTTACAAAATGGAGTGGGTGTTGAACGTGTGCTATATTGCACCAAATTGCATCTGAGGCCACCTGGAAATGCAAAAAAAATTCCAAAGGGGGAGGGGGACACCCCCTTCCCTTAGACCCCTCCCCCAGGCCGGCCATCAGTCTTCAGCCCCCCCCCCACTCAAAAGTACCTTCCTACGCCACTGTCAGAGTTTAAAGACACAAGGCTGAAGACTTTGATCAAGTCTAAAATATGACATCATTAAGCCACATGTGATTCATTGGTATGATGTTTTTCGCTATATATTCCAGTGTTTTAATTTCTGTAACGGGGATGGAACGGTGCTGAATCTAAGATATTGTAATCATCAATAACATGACCTAATGATGGCAGAGGTTTCAGAATCAACACTTTTAACCTTGGAAATATGAAAGAAAAACAAAGAAAAAAAATAGGGGCGGTTTTAGATCTTATATAGTAGCAAAATCTACATCACAGATTCACAAAGTGACATCTCCCAAATGGAGCAAGGTTTATTAGCAGTTTGGCGGGGGAGTTGTTCTCCACAAAGATTTCAGGCTGTCAGATACAACTATTCAGATGACGGTTGGGTTTGTGTCTCTGTTAAAGAAGTACATTTAAGTTGGTCAGATATTTTGCAATACCTTATCGCAAGGGCGTAGGAACCGGTGGGGCTGGGGGGGGGGGGGCGCCAGCCCCCCC
>JAIPMN010009719.1:0-30640 GCA_020650975.1 Apostichopus californicus
TGGTATGTAAATTTCTTCTTCATATATCTAGCAACACTCTAAAAACAAATGAGTGGATTTCATTCCATTGGAGTGATCACTCGGCGCACTTCAAATTAAGAGTGAAATATAACTCTATTAGGAGTTAAGATTTACTCCAATGGAGTGGAAATTCACTCTTATACCGGAATGGTATAAGAGTGATATTTCAGCAGAGTGATATTTCAGCAGATATCGATATCGCGCAGCACAACAATGTTCGTGGTGTATGGTCGCAATCGTCGCATCGACCATTGCCATGCCATGCTGTGTGCACCATTCTCATGATTACTACAGATATTGTATTATTCTTATTCTGCCAGATGCAGACGAGAAAATTGTGTAACTCTATTTCCCAAATTATTGAACAAATAATATTAGTGAATCGCACTGATGAGTGTTTTTTTTTTTACAACATTTTTTTTTACCCCATTCCCAGTGGGGGGACCAGTGGGGGGGCAGCCGATTTCATGAGGGGCCTCGGCCCCCCCCCCCCAGGCCTCCCCGTAGCGACGCCACTGCATGAGATACAATAACACCTTTGATTCCGTAGTACTTATACACTGAAGGCCACACCACTAGGATGTATTGGTTCTCAATGGGCGGGTCCTAAAAGGCCAGGAAATTAGCCACGCCGGGACACAGGGGGTGGGGGAGCGTTCCAGGCCTCTCCTCATGCAGACTACTGTATGTAGCACCCATTCTGAGTCTTCGTCGTGTGTACAAAAGCTTGGCAAGTTGCAGGACACCAGTATTAAATATTTTTGGTTTACATCCTGCTCAGAATTCCTGCAAGGGTTCAGGGCCAGAAGTGAACACATGGATAAATAAGCGACGTATGATCAGGAAGAGTAGCAGCTCCCTGGTAGGATACATGTATGTGTACTGTGTATAGTTGAAATACATATTAGTGGTATATACCTGATAATGAGCTGTCGCTGAACACGAAGGCTCAGCACCACTGATCTGTACACTAACTTAGTGTACAGATCAGTGCTCAGCACGTATGTACTTAGGATCCACGGAGTAACCTGCTGTAAGTACTGTACCTGTCAAGGCAGCGGTCGATGAGTCACGCTGTCCGAACACAGTAGTGATCATAACATAACAGTGGACTGTGGAGCCCAAAAAAAAGAAGGACCAATTGACAAGAAGTATATCATGTCAAGAAACTTCTTCAAAAAGAAAGCTTTTATCTCCATATGACAAAATGGCAGGACCTAACGCGCCTTCTAAATCAATAGAGACTGGTAAGCAAGTAAAAACATGGAATACTACCATTGCCTAAGAAGATAGCCTAACGTTACTTCAAATCAACGTACTCCGTAGGTTGTAACGTTTTGTACTACTTTACTAGCCTGGTCCTAACGACACGTTAGGCTCTGTAGAAAGAGGAGACTAACTTCTCTAGGAGTAGGAGCGCAAGGCCTCTCGTTAGACGCATTTTAAGGTGTACACGAGTAGGATCTGTTAACTTACAATAAAAGGTACTCCAATGTTATACCAAAATGTAGTGGCTAATGCAAGTCAAGAAATTGAAGACGGCTATGAAAGTGTGAGTGAATTAGCACAGCCAAAATTGTTGTGTGAGGCCCTAATGTAGACCAAATGAACGCAAAGATTTTATTAATCATTAGCTCCTGCTCATATGCATAGGTGAGCTCAGGTGCTCCCAAAGATATTGTGTAATTATATTCAGGCATATTCAGGCTTATAACAAAAGGCAACTCACCTTTGGGCTTTGATGGCTCTTAGTACTCTTAGCTCAACTGCACAACATAACAAGCTAACTCATCAGTATTAACTGTCACAGCTGGGATCAAGGGTGAAATTAAGGTTTTGAGGCCTAGGACTAGGAGCCACTTTCTGGGAAACATGCTTCTTGGTAGACCTAGCTGTGACTTGTACGTACACCTGTATGCCTATTTTCCAAAATCTGTTCTTGTCGTCTTCATTGCAGAAAACTAATGCTCCTTAATCCATTAGTGACCCCTTGACAGCTACTTGCTAAGTTAATAGCCATCTTTATTGCATTGAAATCTATGATCTAAAAGGCATATGTGGCACATATGCAACCTGTGTGTTGATCGGAATATGAAATTGTTTGCAAAAATACTAATAATAATACCAAATTTATATAGCACTCTAATAAGTCAAGACATACAGTACTCTAAATTGCTTTACAACAAGAACAAAATACTGAACAAAACAGACTTCATAGGCTATCTAAAATAAAAATCAGTGTTGAAGGATAGCAAAAGTGTTTTTTCTGTTATTTTTCTCTCTTTTTGGTTTTGATGATAATCGTAACCATGGTGCCTGCTTGTAAACACGATATCTCAAAAAGCGAAGCTTGGACCACTCACATATTAAGTGTGCAGAAGTACCACATTAAGTAGAAGAAGCCTATTGTTTTAAGAGGAGGTCAAATGTCATTTGGGGTTACCAGGGGTCAAATTGTTAAAGCATGGTAAACACGATATCTCAAGAAGGGAATCTTGGACCAATCTCATATTTAGTATGTAGTTGTGACATGTTACGTACAAGAAGCCTATTGTTTCTTGTGGAGGTCAAATATCATTTGGAGTCATCAGGGGTCAAATTGTGGAACCTTGTTTTATAATCTACGGTATCTCCCACTGGCAATCCTATTTAGATAACATGTGCGTTATGCCTCATTAGAATAGGAGAGGCTGTTGGCAATTGGAAATCAGCTTAAGGGCATCCGTAGATATGAATCAAGAAGTCTGGACCAAATCTCCATTGACTTGAGTTTGTCGCTAACTTACGTCGCTGCATACATGCCTGTGCACAAAGATGTATAATGAAATGTTGTACTGTTTGTACATGCTTACTGTATTGGCATGGATGATATCATGATGAATAATCGGTATTATATCTTTGCTTGCTTTGTTGAAGTTTCCCGTCATATGTTGCAATTGTCAAAATCAGTGCCAAATAAAAACTTTAATTTTGAATGTAGTAATATTGGGGAACTGACCAGACGACGTTTACGAAAATTAAATGTCGCCTAGTTAGATGTTTTAGAGGCAAACCAGACGCATAATCTTGGGGACAGTTTGCTCGGTGCCTGTTTAATGTACAGCTTGTAGGTGTACCACATTGAGTAGAAGAAGCCTGTTGTACTTGGTAGAGATCAATCTGTATTCTGAATACTAGAAAAGTTTCCATCTGGTCATCAGCTACCAATGTGAATATTGTTTGTCATATCTCAATTGCCTTTTGCTATACTACTTATATTGAAGTATGTTGTTCATCCTGGCTATACCCTTGTACAGCCTAGTGTGTCACTTTCATATAAGATTATTCATGTAGCATCACTGAAACCAGTGGCGTAGAAAGGTACTTTTGAGTGGGGGGCTGAAGACTGATGGCCGGCCTCGGGGAGGGGTCTAAGGGGAGGGGATTTTTTTTGCATTTCCAGGTGGCCTCAGATGCAATTTGGTGCAATATAGCACACTTCAACACCCACTCCATTTTGTAAATAATTTTGCATTTTTACCTGGCCTTAGATGCAATTTGGTGCTCCAAATGAGATTTTTTTCTCATTTGGAAATGAAAAAGGGGTTTTCTGACTTGCGGAGCGGGGGCGGAATGATACTTCCGCCCCACCATATTTTTCACTGGGGGGGCTGGCGCCCCCCAGCCCCCCTGGTTCCTACGCCCTTGACTGAAACCACTCTGCTTAATTCTTCATTTGATCATCACAACAACTTACACATGCAGCTTTCCATTTCAGGAAGTAAGTAACCAAATAATGTTGATATTTTTTGGTTTCCAGTACAAATTATACATGCTGAAGTGGATCTCGAACCAGTTATTCGACCGCTAGCAATTGCGTTCGAAAAACATCTCAAGCTTCCAGGGAAGGCAGATTTTGACACCGACAGGGGTAAGTCTAAAATTAACTGTGGTGTACTTTCAACAGTTATTGGTATGGAAAACCAAAACATTCTACTGAACATTGCAAACAAACTGGTGGTGTTTTGAGGTAGCCAAATTGCTAATTTTTCAATCAATCAATCAATCAATCAATCAGAAGACATTTATATAGTGCCAAAATCAATAATGAAACCATCGATAAAAAAGTATGTTTTGCCAAGAGAAAAAGGAGAAATCATGGGAAGAAGAAAGCCACAATATCTAGATTAATATCCACTTATGGAAGTTTTCAGAAAATTTGCACTGCCGAAATGTCCCTCACGACCAACCTGTGGATAAATGTTTGGAACTGTCCGTTCGCTGACCGGTGCGTTCAGACATGGTCGACAAATTTCATAACCAAAGTTACTTTGGAACGTTGACAGAAAATGTGTTGTTGTTTGTAACTAGATTGCATCATGTTTGACTGCCATGCATATCATCAAGTGGAAACATGTAATAAAATTAAAAATCTGTTATGAACATCTTTTTCATGCAGAATACAGGGCAAGTCACATCATTGATCAGTTAAAGGGAGTGATTGACCAGAGAACACATTCAGTGTTGTACATTACGGATGCTCTTCTCAAGTTATTCAAGGATGAGAGGAAACTGCAAGGAACGTTGAGAGGTACGTCCGGGTTATTGTTTGTTTTGTTTTTTATCTACTGTAAATGTAATGTGGTAAATGTGGGTGTTGTTGTATCGTTGATGTAGTTTCTCTTCCCGTTGATGAACTAGCCTAAAATTCAGTCACTATTAATCCTCTCTTTGTCCCTCCACTGTTTACCTCTCCTCTTCCCCTGTTGGTTTCTTTCTTTCTTCTCTCCATCCCTTGTCTACTAATCCTCTTTGTGTTCACCATGCTCATTAACCTGTCTGTATTCTGTGCATGTTTTTGTCCCGTCTGTTACTGTTACTTGTCATTTAGCCTTTGAAGGAGATCCTGCTAGGATCAAAACGTTGGGCCAACTGACTTTTACACACTATAGAATGTGAACATGAAGGTAATTTTCTGGCAGCAGACGACATGACATTCAAAAGTGGGACAGAAATGTTCCTTACTGCTCGTTGTCTTGTTCTTAACCCTGGAAGTGGTTGTTATCAGGTGACTTTTTTTTAATGTGAAAGATATCCAACAAGGAGGGGGGGGGGGGTGGTGGGGAAGAAGTCTGGCCTTAAAAACAAGACACACATATTTGCCACCTTGGACAAATCTAGCACCTTTTCTGCAACCATGAAAGTTGGTGGCCTCGACATGTTTTGACAAAAGGTACATTGGTTTAACACTCTTGTGCTTCACATAGGAAATGTTTAGTCCCTAAAAACCATTTAACAGCCTACAATGTGGTTGACTACAATTAGCTTTGACAGCAAAAATCAAACAGCACTTGTTTTTCACAACGTTCATGACCCATTTTCTGAACGTTACCGTTTGAGGAACACTGTACTGACAGTCCTGCTATTTTTCTTTACATTGGAAGTCACCCTCTGGGGAGCTGCCTTACGGAACTTGCTTTTTCAGTGCGTTTGCAGCCTTTGGTAGTATTTGCTATGCATTTATCTTAACACTTAACATTTTTTTCTTAGATCTTCTGGAGAAAAATGCAAAGCTTGGAGGAAGTTCAGGCAAGCCAATTGCAATTCTGTGGGCAATAATAAGTGATAAAAATCTAGTGAAAGCTACTCTCAACGTCAAGTCCAAGAACCTGAGTAAAAGTTCCGCCCATGGCTTGTCAATGTGTCATTTTGCTCTGAGTGAGAAGGGTAACCTCGTGGAAGCTGTTCAGAAGATATGGCTAGGTGAGTGAAAACTGTATGTGACATTGAAGGCTTTGGCTCTTGCCAAACTGAAAGCACTTTGATTTTGTAACCTGCCTTTGACAAAATATAAAAAATGACAAATATGGCTTAAAAATATTGCAACAAAAAGTAATAATTGAAAACTTAATCTACAAGAAAGGGGTCGAGGGTAAAATTTCTTTCTTACCTGCTGGCAATCCCTGTGAACTGTTCTTTGCCAGGGTATGCCGTCAGAATACAGAATGTGATAGTAATGGCTGTACTGCATCCATAGTTTTTGGTTTTGATGATAATCGTAACCTTTGCATTCATGATGGCGTATGTGTGTGTGCGTTTATTTTGTATTCTGACCGAGGACTTGAACAAAAGAATTCCAGGTCCTCGGTTGTGATTTCTAAAGAATCACCACGTCCTCTGAAGAATTCTATTGTATGGGGTATTGTTAAGGTTAGGGTACATGGATTTGAACAATGGAAAATACAATGGGGTCCTCGGTTGGAATGTAATACAAACATGTGTGTGTTTATGTGTGTGTGTGTTGTTGGCTGAGTGCGTTTGTGACGCCCAGCTTGTAAACACGATATCTCAAGAAAGGAAGGTCAGACCAATTTCATATTTCGTATGTAGAAGAACCACATTGAGTACAAGAAGCTTATAGTTTTTGGTGGAGGTTAAAGGTCATTTGGGGTCATCAAATGTCAAATCGTGAAACCCTTGTAAACATGTTCACCCTCATTATACATTACGTTAGATTCCTGAAGATATCTCAAGATGGGAAGCTTGGGCAGACCTCTAATTTAGTGTGTAGAAGTACCACATTGAGTACAAGAAGCATATTGTTTTTGGTTGAAGTCAAAGGTAATTTAGGGTCTCCAGGGGTCAAATTGTGAAAACCTTGTAAACACGATATCTCAAGATGGGAAGCTTGGGCAGACCTCTAATTTAGTGTGTAGAAGTACCACATTGAGTACAAGAAGCCTATTGTGTTTGGTCGAAGTCAAAGGTAAATTGGGGTCACCAGGGGTCAAATTGTGAAAACCTTGTAAACACGATATCTCAAGATGGGAAGCTTGGCTAAGTTAAAGAAGACTTTTGTTTTTGGTGGAGGTCAAAGGTCATTTGGGGTCATCAAATGTCAAATCGTGAAACCCTTGTAAACATGTTCACCCTCATTATACATTACGTTAGATTCCTGAAGGAAACTGCTCATGTTAAATCATCGAAACCAAGTTGCATTTTTGCATTCTGATTGTTCTTCTTCTTCGTTATGCAGGGGATGATGCACTTCTTCCTAGTGCCTCTCCAGACCTAGGACCAGTTGATGTACCCCACCGGAGCAGCAGTTGCACAGACATAGGAAAGGACCCCGGTGTCGTCAACGAATTACCCTTTCCTGGCCGTAAGTATATCATAGGTTTTTAACTTCAGAATTTCAGAAGAAATTACTAGTCATAACTAGTTGTTTTTAGAAGTTTCGCATATGCCGGCTAAGCAGCGTTAAATAACCAGCCAGGTATATGTACGTGTTTTATCTTGAACCATGATGTTATCTTTGGAATTATCTGGATTGGAATTAATTTCAATCCCCGAAGAGATTTATCTTTATATATTAGAATGAATTATTCCCTGAATAGATGACAGTAGTTTGCCACTTTATCTAAAACTAGGAATTTATAAGCTAGAGCAGTGCTCTATAAGCTAGAGCAGTGCTCTATAAACTAGAGCAGCAATGCTGCAGAATCTCGATACTACTGACGATGTGCTTGTACTTTGATAATCCGCTGTGTATCAGTAGAGACGGATTTTCGGAGGTGGAAGTTTTCTTTAGGCAAGTTTGTTAACAGACATCCTCAGATGATTGGAAATTATCTGTATTTGGAAATCATCTGGACGATCTTTGTTAAACGAAAGAGTAATATAAAGCAGGTGTTTCTTATTCTTAATGAACAGAATAAATGGAAATTAAGTTTGGCAGTTTCTCTCTTTATTAAACAATTGCACACAATTTATGCACATAATTATGGTCTATACCATTGTAACAACCATCCATATATATGTATACATGAAATCACATCGTTTATGAATTCACATTACAGCATTGCAAAGGAATGTGATAGGTACTGCCATGCACATGTTTCCCATGCAGTGATTAACAAAGAGGAACAAGTGTTAGCCATAGAAGATACTGTAGTTAAGAAGGACCAGGGCCTTCTTCATTAGTATTAATGAATGGGTTTTAATAATCAGTAGTATTAATAGTGCATACCATTAGTATAGCAGGTTTTTGCAAACAGAACCACACTGTAAGTAAGTGATGCTAGTTCCACCAACATCCCAACTTGTGTAACTGATCTCTCTTGTTTAACGTCTAACAAAGATCTACCAAAGCAAATTTTTTTGAACAACAAATGGAAATAATGGCATCTATTCTCTCTTCTGGTGTGGCATTGATGGTTCCACAAATTTTAAATAATGTAGATACCAATGCAAATCTTTGTACAACAAGTACTTAACATTAATGAACAAAACAATGGCGTTTATTTTTTTTTTACCTGTTCTGAAGTGATGTTGACATGTAAACGACCGTTCATTATTTCTTCATAGTCTCCATCGTTTACTTTGGTACTGGTCAACTGAAGATTGTGACCCAGTTAGCATCCCGCCTCATGATACACATGTGTGAAGAAGCATCGCCCTACTATTTCCCATTCTTCAAGTCTGGTGAGTCGTCCATTTTGTATTCAAAACACAATACTTACCATAGCAGTCGTTTCTCGTAGTAATGTTTCTCGGCATGGAAATATATATTGTGAAACATCATAGTGGAAGTATCTTATCAATCTTGCATCAGTGTCCAGCGCTCGATGCATTGGGCAATTAACTGGCTAAATGCCAATGAATTTTGCCAATTTGCACGTAGAAAGCAGCAGACAGTAGATATTTTGTTCTGCCAATAGACATCACGATCATAAAAACATAATAGGTCGGTCAACAGTCCTCGGTCAAAGAATCTTCATGATTTCCACACCTAACATATGTATACTACTTTAGTGATGGGAATCGTTCCACAATTTTCCTCCCAGGCACTCGTTTGCTAATTTTAGGCAGTCCCCTAAGTACTTGTTCATTATGCATTTAACCTAAAATCCCAATTCAGCCTATACTACAAGCTGCATACATAAGCCTAATGTTACTAGGTGTATAGGCTGTGCAGGCCTTCAGTCATGTATACGGTAAGACTGTACACAACCCATGGACTGATCTATACTGCAAGGCTGCATATTTATATTTACCAATGATATCCTAACATTGCATTTTCAAATCAAACAAATACAATGTTTTCCCCCATATCATGTTTATCAGTGATCTATGAAAGAGTATTTTAACTTGCAAGGGTGCAAGCCCACTGCCTTGTCAAGCCTAACAGTGAAATGTCCCATTGAAAGAATTACTCATGAAATTGTGGGTGCAGTTCCTTAAAGCAGTTGTTGGGGTATAATTGGCATAGAATTGCTCTATTTAAGCAATGGGAGATGCTTTACGGCTTTATTATCCAACCTTTTCTATCACATGCCTGAGAGAACTTGATTTAAGTCGGTAGACGTTTGAAGCACTGGCAGTTTTTAGCAAGTGGCTAAAAGTGTGTAATTTTAGGCCCGGTGTCAAAACAAACACAAAAACATTTCACTCCCGTGTTCCAGCCTCCCACCCTCCCCCCACCCCCCCCCCCCACACACTGCACCAAGAAGAAACTGTCTTGACCTGGTCCAGAAAAGATTTGTGGTCGCATCGCTATGGTGAAGGAAGATTGTTTATGAAAATCATAGGCCTCAATCAGCTTGTGGTAATGGAGAGTGCACTCTAGATCAACATACGCTCTTTAACTATCTTTGTGTCATGTGAGGTCAACAAAAGATACAAGATGGATTTTGTTTTCTGAAATTTATAGTACCTGCAGTAATGACCCTTTGTACAACAGCAATATTGTTTGCTTTGAAAATCTTTGTGACATGCAGTATTAACAAAGTAAAGAAACTAACCTGATTGTTTTGCCTAAACAGATAAAGATGACTCCGTTAAAAAGATTATGATGCAGATGAAGGGATTAAGCAGTAGACATTTTAGGGTGGTGCTTATCCTATCAAAGGAACTCCTTGAACTTCTAAAAGAGAGTGGTGAACTTGATGAATTTGGTAAGTTGTTATTCAGTCTCTGACGCTCAGAAATAGGGTAACAATTCAACCGTTGAATATTTAAATATACATTTATCATTAATTAATAATAAGATACCTCTTTTTGTATAGTAATTTTGTTGCACTTCTGATGTGCATGTGAAGGGTTTAAGCAGTGGGCATTTAAGGTTGTGCTCAAATCATATCAACTTCTGCATACACTGTATGCTTTATGACTTCATTGTGTATAAATATATATCTAATATACCATGGCTTCACCTTACCAATACATTTCCACTGTGTCTGTATGCTGTTTCTGAAATAAGTTGAACACCGACCAGCTTTTACAGGGTTACCTAGTTAATTCTGATGAATCTGGTAGGACTATGACATTAATGTGTTTATTTTGGCAGTGAGGATATGTGCAAGAACCAGTGTCATGAAGCCTCCTCGAGTCAGTTTCCTGACGGAAGGTATACCGCTTGAAGATGTCGAGGGGTATTCCAGGAGCCTCGGTGAAACTATCACTGAGAGATGTTTTCTGAATATAGATCCCGAGAAAGTAGATGATTTAGCATTTTATCTGAAGCGCATCTTTGATGGTGAGTCTTTCTTTGTGTACAGTGCAGGTTTATACTCCACAAATGGATTAAAACTAGACAAGCTGTTTGGTTTGCTGGCAATACCATTTGCAAGTTTTCTTGATTACAAACATGAAATATAACTGCAATCAATTTATATAATATCTTTTACAGTGTGGTAAAACTGCCCGGTTGAAGGGGTATTACACAAACCTTGCTGGGAAGTTTTCAGCATCCTTAGGTTAGAACCACAACCTCATGGAATACATACTAAATATGGCATTTTTTAATATTTTTTAAAACTTTTTCTATGATGATCATATATTATATGTGGGTCCACACTATTGTGGTGTACAACAACACTTGCAGGGGCTGTACATTAACGATTTCCCTGTTGCCAGGGGCAAGTGAAAAATTATGTCGGGCAAGCCCTCTCTTATCTCAACTTGCCCGATTCAGCAGGTGATAGATGAGTAAATATTAACAACTATTATTATCTACTATCAAACCACAAACATAAATCTCGATGAGATCATTCTTGTTTCGTCCTTCGGAAGAACGTTCCTTCGTCTCAACGATCTTTTCACTTTTACACAGTAAGTCAATGGGACTTCTCCATTGAGTTAACTGTATGCGACAGGAAATCACACACTAACAGACCATTGACCACTAACTCCCAATGGGGAATTAACTGTGTAAACTAGTTCACTGTGCATTATATACAGGAATTTTCATGTACAGAGGTTGTTTACAAACTTCACAGAGCATTCCCTCCATTTGTAAACACACAGTGGAAGCATCACTTAAAATCTAATATTACTAGTTTGTTACAGTTCACAGGTTCAGCTTACGAAGTACGTAATGTGTTTTAAAAGCACTCATAAACATGTTGTGTTCATATGTTCATTTCTAAAGCAATTAAAAAGGTTTGTTGAACATCGATATCATGACGGCTTGGTTATATGCAGGCAACCCCTAAAACAGTCGAGTATGGTTCTAGTGGCCCAAGTAGATGACTGACAAAAACCAGGTGGAAATCCCCATCTGATGTATTTAAAATATAAGAGCACTAAATTACTACAACAAAGGAAACTTATTAACAAGTTGTAACCACTGTATTTTGCTTTTCACGTTATTACAATCCATCCAAGTTAAGGACACAAGACTCCTGTAGTGCTGATATGCAGAAAGTCAAAACCACATTACACGATTATCTGTCATGTTGGTAAAAACATATTCGCTGACAAAAGCATGGAGCTGTCGAGTTGGTTAGGCTTCACTTTGCCGTACACCAGCAACGGTAGGGTAGTATTAGGTTCGTTAGCACAATAACGTGAAGAGAAAACATTTTTGTGTCAGAATACCAATACACTTAAGGTGGCCCAACACCTCCTAAGTTATTTATTGAGGCATTTTCTACATGCAGTAGGTCATAATTTGCAATAGTACAAGCATTTAAAGGAGTTTTGAGACAAGATTGTTGTCTCTCACAGCCATGATTTTTGGCAAAGATTTTTCAGATTCAGTCTCGACACATGTTTTGAGTGGAAGATAGATGGTTTGTCAACCTTAGATCTGTAAAATATGTTAACAAAGTGGATTGGTCTTCTGGGCGTTATGAGCAATATATATTCCAGCCACCTTGAATCTCGTTTTCACTGTGCAAAAAATAATCTGAGATCCTGCAGCAATGCTGCTCTAGTTTTGCAAATGCTTCTGACCAGCAATAGAGTGATAATGTCATATGATTTGTTGGCAAATAGAGTTGTGAAACTTTTTTTTTTTATGGTGTCTTTCTAACTCATATTTGTGAAGTAAAGTAATACTTTATAACAAAATATATAAACCCTGGATTTTAATCACGTACTCACTGCAACGGAGGTATGAAGTTGTTCACTCGTTGTATCTCTCTGTTAGATGGGAGGAGAGCGGAACCAGTAGAAGACGAGGATCTCTCCTGGCGTGAAACCAAGAAAGAACACATTAACGACAAAAGACGTGTGGTTATGAGCAGTGGTGAGTCCATTGTCATGCCCGACGACTGTCATGCCACCGTTCCTTCTCTGACATCCGTAATTAATCGGCCGCTTGCAGATCCTCGACCGATCGATACCATTGACGACGGCGACTCGCCCAGGAGTGTCCCCGCTGGCCACTTCAGTGTTGGAGACAGTGCATGCGGTGCTACAGACATGGAACAGAGGAGTGGGAGCGATACCTTCTCTGGATATTACGAGAAACAGGAGAAGACAACGAAGACTGATCCATGTCCAAGCGACGGCGGAAAGATGCATTCCGAGAACGGTTGCACCGTAGCCTTACCGAAGATTGAAAGCAGTCACGTTAACTTCAGCCTCGATTCACCGGGGTCTGCCAAAGGTGTCGCTGATAAGCCCCATTCGCTGAATAGCAAATCAAATTCTGTATCCTTTGAAGCCAGCCGTACATTACATCAACTTCCAACGAAACAGCAAGAGAGTGTGAGTGGAAAAGGAGGATCTCTTCACAGCAAGGAGACTGCCACATCATCAAATGCCCCTCCCAACTATGTCGGAGATGCCGTGGCCAAAAACACCAATCAGGTCCCACCTCATACCCATGGCTTCCCTCAGCACCACCAAGGAGCAGACAAGCACCCACCAATGGATCACCTACAAGGACGGCATGAGGTGACACCAAACTACAGACCACATTTAGACCCTGCTCTGATGTCAGCGTTGGCGCAAAGTCCCGAATTGCGAAGTAAGTAACTTGCTTGAGTACTTCCAAGACAGAAATATGCAACTGAGTAGTGTTTCATTGGGTGGGTGGGGGGGAGGGGGTGGGTCGGTGATTGTAGACAAATAACCAATTTGATTACATTTGACCGTTGTTTATCTGGAACTGGTACTACAATGTATTGAGATATCGTCATACTAGTACTGGTACTGGTACAGTGTTCCCTTCTCCTGTGTCTTATCTCTTGGGTCACATCCTGTGGAATCTAGTCATGTTACAATATGACGTCAGGACTATTTGGTTAGTTACCCTTAAAAGTGCAAATTGAGGTCAGAGAAGTTTTAATTCCTAAATTATTTTTCGTCTCGTTAGTGATTATCAATCTCCAATATTCAGATTTGTTGGGTACCTCAATTTGAGCATGATGACCTTTTGGTTGAAATACATTAGAACACTGAGTTTCAGTGTGAGTCATAAAAACTTTTCAGTCACAAATCTGGTGTAGGCCCAGTGCCTAAGAAAGGAGCAACCTGGCCCCGGTTCAGCAATAGAAATGGGCCCAAAAAGGAGAGAGTCCAGTATAATTTTTTTCTGGTTTTATTTTTTGTTTTTTTTAAATATTTGGCTCCTCTAGAGCCCTAGATATGGCACTCTCAGATTTTCTGTTTGAGAACTGTAGGATTTCGTTTTTCACAGACCTCCCAGCAAAACCTCTAAAACCTTTAAAAAGCCATTTTTTTTCAAAAATGGCTCTTTATTTTTCAAAAATACTCTTTAATAATAATCTTTAAAAACCGTTATTTTTATTTTAAGTTAAATTTTTTTTTTAGAATTTTTTTAAAATTTTGTTGAAGAGCCGCTGGGAGGTCTGAAGTCATAATTTAAAACAAGTCTGAAAGTTGGCACTTTGAGGCAAAGTTTGTCATCTTTAATTTCTGTGTTGATTTTTCTCTTTTCAGGTCAAGTTTGGACATTTCTAAACCCTCCAGGTAATTATGGACAAAAGTGTGAGCTTTAGCTATGAAGTATAAGAAGGGGGAAAAAATTAATTAAAAACTTTCCATGAATTTTAACAAGCAATTATAAGCTGGTGCCTGGGTCATCATTTCATTTACATGGGACAATGAAAGCTCATACCCATATTCAAAAAGGTAACATACAGCTCTTCAAGTTTGTGCTATAGTATACAAGAACTGTTTTCTTGCATTTTGTGAAGGTGTACCGGTGTATGGGAAGTGGGTGGGGAGTGGAGGGGAGGGGGGGGGGGAGAGCAGGACATAACTTGTGTATTAAGGCCCTGTATTCAGTGGATGGTATGGAAAACAACGTCGGCTAGCTTCAAAGCAGCAGACAAAGCGTTTCTCTCTGAAGGTTAGTCTCTGAAGAAGATCTTGCTAGGATCGAACCGTCAGGCCCTCTTGCCTTTTACATCTTTTGTAATAGAGAAGATATTCCACATTGTTAGTTGAAAACCCCATCTCAATATCTTACTTCTAACTCGAAGTACGGTTGATTTAATGTAAACATATTTTGACAGGCTAAACCCTTGATTCTTCGAGGGAATGGATCAAAGTGGGTGGACTGTGATGTCATCATCCTGCATGTTCTTCAAAAGAGTTTAGTTTTTTTTCCTATTAAATATCTTATTGTTGACATATCCTACAAGTTTGCCACATTTTGGAATGTTTGCTTAGTTGTCGTGCTCTCTGTAGCTTAAATTTCACTAAAGTGGGACTCATTTTGTAGAATGGCAATGACTTTGCACACAACAAGATACTTTATTGTGCACAGAAAACAAAACAACAAACAAACAAGCCAAGTAAACAGAGCAAACACTGGAATATAACAGAAACTCTGTACTTACATATAGGAATACACACATGAACAAAATGGCAATGACTTTGTACACAACAAGATACTTTATTGTGCACAGAAAACAAACGAAAACAAGAAACAAACTTTATGGTATAAAAAGAAGCCAGTTATATACAAGGAAAGAGGTACTTCACACCCAGGCAATCGATTAACAATAAATTTGATAATATTACCTCCCGGAACCTTTAAAGAATATCTATTCTCTCTTTTTCACAGCAGGTATGCAAGGCAATCCACCGGCCATGACCCAACAAGTTCATCCTGCCTCCACTTATGACGTGAATGGTACGGAAAAAAATGACTTTAGCCACAAAATTAATCTGGATAGGTTGTAGACCGTTAGAAAGCACTGCCATCAGCTTGGATTGTATTTTTGATACCAGTTTTAATCAGTGCAAAATGACCCTTGAAACATCTGAGGTTTCATCTATAAAAGTGACTGGACCTTGTAGTCTAATACACAGACCATAATGGAAGTTACCCTCAGACGAAACATCCAAACTGAATGGGGCAAAGTTATAACATCTTATCAATGTAGTACAAATTTAGTCCAGGATATATAAGTATCCAATGTCATCCGAGGATACTCTGTTGTTTATATGAAGTGATGTTTTTGGTAGATTTTGTGGAATTTGTAGAAACGATGGAATATTAAACATTAACGTTTTGTTCTGCACTGAGAAGCTGATTCATCCTCAGTTTATCTTAAGTTAAAGGAGCTCTGAAGTTTACAAATGGGAACTGGATGTCATGGACTTCCACTCTCTGATCGGATGTTCTGCAGAAAAGCAAAGACTTGCTTTTATTCGTCTTTTAAGTCCTAAATAAGTCCTTGATCGTTCGACTTTTTTTCCTTGTCCGTTGGAGCAATTTGGAATTCTTTGCTAATTTTATCAGGATTCTTGGTCATGTCTCCCCTTTAGTTTGTTAATTATTTCATTTTATTTTTCCTTCTGCCCTAAGGTGGCACGTACCCTATGTCACAGTTTCAGACGGCACATCAACAACACCCAGGAAGCAGTTACCCAGGGCCACAACTGGCATCCACTGGTATCTATGGTATGTATTAGCTCATAGGGACATTCCAGTGGCAGAAAATCAACTGTCTTAAAAATGTGTGATAAACGATCTGTATGAACAGCTCAAAGTGGCTCCAAGATAGCAATTGTTTTTTTTTTTGATGGTATGAATTTGTAAATTTTAGGTTAATTTTTGAGGAACACATCTGGGGACAGTGAGATTGGCATAATTCTTGCAATTTTGTTTAATAATAAACATGATTTTGGTTGTTAGTTACAATGTTCAAATTGTTTTTATCTGCAGAGGAAAATCATATATATATTTTTTTTAAATACAAAACTCTGCTTTTTCAAAAATCATTTGAATGCAGAGTAAATTTGACAGCTAAGGAAACACATTCAAGGGAGAAATCTACTAAACTTGTCACATCGTCTGTAATTGCCGTTATATAGGAAGGAACAGTCAATACAAAAATCAAGGGGCTCTTTCAAAGAAAGGGGCAATGTTTGGAGTTGCATTGACCATATATGAGTGCAACTTTTGTGCAAGTTGAATGTATCTGTCTAGATTGTTTTAGTATGTTGCTTGTATGGAAGTGCCATTCAACTGACATCAAAAATATGCAACCAGATAATATTTTAGCAATTGAGCTGATTTTTAAATAATTTGTTGTCCAACAAAGGGTGACATTTTCTGAAATGTGTCAAATTGCTTACTTTTGTAGGAGTAAGTGAACATTTTTTTGCAGAGAAATTTTTGAACTGTAAAAGCTCTTATGCTCTGTATGTTTTGCAAAATATTTCAATCATCAAGATCGGAGAAACGAAGAGAATTGTCATTTTCTGAAGTCACTTAATGTACAAAGTTCAGATCATCAACACCACTTGCATTCAGTGCATGTTATATTTTTATACCAGTTTTGCCCTTTAAACATCTGAGTGTTATGGAATAAAGTGACTGGACTACTTAGTCTAATACACAGACCATTAGGGTCGGTTCGACCTCAGATGCAACACAAAACCTCAATGGAAAAATACATAAAACTTTAATGGCCGCAAATCACTTGTTTACGAAAGCGTTAAAAATCTGTTAGGGACAAAAATGGTGGTATTGAATGTGATGGGAATCGTGCAAGAGTTCTTGATTGTTGATATGAAGTTAACAAAAGACGTTTTGGTTTAAGAGTTATTATAATTTATATAATAATAGACTAAGGTGACCATATTTGCCTGTCTGGAATCAGGGACATTTATCGCGTGACTGATATGGGGGAGGGGTTTAAGGGGAGGGGGTGGAAAATTTTCTAGTGCCTAAGGTGCTTAGATGTAAAATGGTGATACTTAGAAGCACTTTTTAAATCAATTTTATTTTCGAAAATGTAGCTTTTTCTTAGATGAAATTTACTTACTTTACGTAAGAGTGCTAGGCTAGATCGATCTAGCATATTCCACTTTACACTGGCCCACCTGAAATACTGGTTAGTTCCGTTTTGCGACTGCACACTTGACTAAATTTTGTTTTTTACAATTATTTTACTAATAATGTGGGATATTTTCTAAATTCCTGAACATTTTGACGAATCGGGGACATTTTCGGGGACACTTGTTCATCAGGGACAGCACACTGTAATCGGGGACTGTCCCCGAAAATCGGGGACGTCTGGTCACCTTATAATAGATTGACATTTACAATAAGACCTGCACTAAGGAGTTGGTAGCATCTTCAAGTTAGCCTTAGAGGAACATTTAGCATATTTTAAAGGTCAATACCTTTAAAACCAAAATAGCTATAGAAAATTTGAGTAGCACTCAATTTTTCCATTGCCTTGAACTATAACGTATCAAAACAAACATTCTACTCTGATATCATCCTTTAAATGTCTTCTGAATTGTTTCCCAATCCTCTCCGTAGCTCAAAGAGGGACATACGCTGCTTCTCAACAACAACCACTACACCAACAGCCTTTTAATGCAGTTCATCCCTCATCTGCAGTTCAGAGTGGTATGTCCAATGCTGTTCCTTTCTTCCAATAAATACCTTTGCTATTATCTAGACTTTCTAAAACTGATCGTTGGAGAATTCAGTCTGCCATGTTAAGAGCCATCAATCTTCCTTCTTTGTTCTTTCATCAACAAATCCTAACGAAGAAAACAATCGTAGCGTGTTGGATTATCCATTGACCAGTTTCCATTAATGTAATAAATGAATTTTTAACAGTTGCATCCTATAAGTTGACCCATGTTTTATGTTATATTGGTTGCAGGTCCGAGTACATTCATGCATTCCCCTCTACCACAACAACAACAACAAAGTCAAGGTGTCTTCTCAACTCAACCATATCCCACTTCATTTAATGGTAAGTTCATGGCCTATTTTTATTTCTATGATTATAAAGTTTTATCATTTTGGAACAAATTTACAACAAATCCATAATTTGGAACAAACTTGGAGGAACAGACCAATAGAAAGGACCTATAGATACCAGTAAAGGATATTAGCTTAGGCTTTCTGATCTAGATAGAGCACCGTAGATATGTACTAGCCTGGAGCAAAGAAACTTTCTTAGATAGGATGGGATTCGAACCATTGACCACAGGATGTCCAGCCCTTAGTTGCAATCCCCTATTGACCATTTCTTTGCTGGGAGGCCACATGTAATCAGAGATTACACTGCATTATTTATTAGCTGCATCTCTGAAAGTGGCAGACAAGGGATTTCAAAAGAAAATTGGCTTTTTTTGTGTGTTTATGGACAAATAAATCAATAATAGAAAACTGACTGGGAAATTAAAAAAAGTTACATTGAAAAATAGCCAAAGAAAATTGTCAAGAGCTGGTTTTGGAACTAAAGAAAACACCAACATTTCTGCCCCAAAAATCCTTTGCTCTTTTCGTATTTGTTCATAATTTCTGACAGTTTCTTTCTGTTGATGTATCAGACTTAAGAAAGTTACTGTATTGCAGATTTTGTTCATTGCTATAACCCTACCCTTAAGGGACCTTCCTACCAATGTGATGCATGTATAACCTACCTCCTTCCCCCTCCTCCTACCCTCCTCCTTCCCTCCCCTCCCCTCCCCTCCACTCCCCCTCCCCTCCCCCTCCCCCAACTGTCTGTTCCCTCTCCTATGTCTGCCACAGAAACTGTAGGCACAGGGCTAATGTACAGGTGAGTGAGTATACCTATTGCCTGCAATATAAACACCAAGTGATCCAGCACAGAGAGTCAATTGAAAGTATCTAGTACTCTGCGCCAAAGAGAGCAAGCAAGTCTGTTTGCTTTTATCATGGAAGCTTATACACATTGGGGGTTCTCAATTAATTCTAGAGCCAGAGAGAGATATTGGACGGAGCAAAATGATATTACAGAAGCAATATGTCACTTCTATATCTGGATTGAGCAATGTGTTAGACCTTAAGTGTCCACAAACCTGGTATTGGCCGGATGGGCACTCAAGCTTTAGACCTTAAGTGTCCACAAACCTGATATGGGCCGGACGGGCACGCAAGCCTTAGACCTTAGGTGTCCACAAACCTGGTATTGGCCGGATGGGCACTCGAGCTTTAGACCTTAAGTGTCCACAAACCTGATATAGGCCAGACGGGCACTCAAGCCTTAGACCTTAGGTGTCCACAAACCTGATATTGGCCGGACGGGCACTCAAGCTTTAGGTCTTAGGTGTCCACAAACCTGATATAGGCCGGACAGGCACTCAAGCATTAGACCTTAAGTGTCCACAAACCTGATATGGGCCGGACGGGCACTCAAGCCTTAGACCTTAGGTGTCCACAAACCTGATATGGGCCGGACGGGCACTCAAGCCTTAGACCTTAGGTGTCCACAAACCTGATATGGACCTGACAGGCACTCAAGCCTTAGGCTTTAGGTGTCCACAAACCTGATATAGGCCGGACAGGCACTCAAGCATTAGACCTTAAGTGTCCACAAACCTGATATGGGCCGAACAGGCACTCAAGCCTTAGACCTTAAGTGTCCACAAACCTGATATTGGCCGGACGGGCAATCAAGCCTTAGACCTTAAGTGTCCACAAACCTGATATGGGCCGGACGGGCACTCAAGCCTTAGACCTTAGGTGTCCACAAACCTGATATGGGCCCGACGGGCACTCAAGCCTTAGACCTTAGGTGTCCACAAACCTGATATGGGCCTGACAGGCACTCAAGCCTTAGGCTTTAGGTGTCCACAAACCTGAGGAGTGCAAGATTGTGGGGGATTTGCTTTCTCAAGGACCAGATTGAAATATTCCTGGGGCAACCAATTGAGAATCCTTGACATATACACCAACCTCCTCATACCATCTGATTTATAACAATCAGATAAGAGGCCTACTTTGGAGTTTCGTCAGAAATGACTTTTAAAAATGTTTAAATGGCGCGTGCACAATAAGCAGCGTGTAAAGCATCTGCGATATAGACTTTTACACAATTCTAGCTGCTAACCATCATTTATGTCAAATTCGGTTTTCGTTCAAATGTCTTTTGCTTCCAAATGTGTAAGACTATTCAGCAATTTGGAAGTAGCATAACTGTTTAGTCTTAAACATATTTCTTTTTTCCTTCTTTCACCATCGTCAGCTCCCCACCCGAGACTTATGACATCACAATCTGTGCCAGGTATGTCACAGTCATTATATGTGTATACCACCTCTAACTTCTGTCTTACTGCAGTACTTGTTTTAGCATTGGTGTCTTTGAATCATGTCTGGTAGTCATGGTAACGAATGCCAACTCATTGCATTATGCTATTATGCTCCAGATTCGCTTGAGTTTCTTACTCAGTGTTTTGTTTGTCATGATGAATCCATAGACATTAATTGCATAATGTTACTAGAAGTAGATTAACACATTCCACTCTCCTTCACTACCATATCCCCCTTCACTACCATATCCCCCTTCACTACCATATTCCACTCCCATGCACTACCATTATTCCACTCATCTTCACTACCACATTCCGCTCCCCTTCACTACCATATCCCCCTTCACTACCATATCCCCCTTCACTACCATTATACCACTCCCATTCACTACCACTTTCCACTCACCTTCATTACCATGTTCCACTCCCATTTATTACCATATTCCACTCCCATTCATTACCATATTCCACTCTCATTCATTATCATATTCCGCTCCCTTCACTACCATTTTCCACTCACCTTTATTACCATATTCCACTCCCATTCATTATCATTTTCCACTCCCCTTTATTACCATGTTCCACTCCCCTTCACTACCACATCCCACTCACCTTCATTACCATATTCCACTCCCATGCACTACCATATTCCATTCCCATGCACTAAAATATTCTACTCCCATTCATTACCATATTCCACTCCCCTTTCTTTACCATATATATCAGGCAAGCTAGATTATTGTCAACAATTTGTTGACAGATCATTCAGCTGTTTATTCCACTCCCATTCATTACCATATTCCACTCCCCTTCACTACCATATTCCGCTTCCCTTTCACTACCATATTCCTCCCATTCATTACCATATTCAACTCGCCTTAATAACCATATTCCACTCCCCTTCATTACCATATATTTCAGGCAAGCTAGATTATTGTCAACAATTTGTTGACAGATCATCCAGCTGTTTCAACCCTTTTTATGAAACTGAAAAGGATGGGGTAAACTCACCTACTTGAAAAGGTCCAGAGGAGGGCTACTAGGATGATTAGTTCCTTAAAGAGTGTTCCTTGTTATAGGCGGTTACAACTGTTGAATCTCACCACACTGGAGCTTAGGAGGTTACGTGGGAACTTGATTTAGGTTTTCAAGATTGTGTATGGTTTTTGACAATTTATCCTTTACCGACTTTTTCATGTTTGCTAATAGTAGTTGTACCAGAGGTCATTGTCTTAAACTCCAAAAGTCACAAAGTAGGAGTAATATTCGGCATAACTTTTCTTTCTAATAGGGTTGTGAATGAGTGGAACGGTTTGCCTGAGAAAGTTGTACTTGCAAGTAGTGTCAATGGGTTTAAGAATGCTGTGGACAAGCACTTTAAAAATTGTAATCGGGTCTAAGTGTCTGTGTCTTCAGTATTTTTTCTCTCCTATAAGGTCCTTGATGGGGACTTGAGTTTCCCTCCTGATGCTTTTTTTCTACTAAACTAAACTAAACTAATCCTACTTCTTTCTCCATTCCTTGATATTTGGCATGCAGAGTTGGCACACATTCCTTCCGACCAATCCAGCAGTATGCGACTGACCAGGCTGTCAACACAGGTAAAACATAAACTCTGTATGAAGCTCAATAGCAACAAAGTATGCGCCCTAAACTGGAAGCACTTTGCCGAAGAGATTGGTGTCACCTCCGACGAGATCAGCGTCTGGGAGAATTTAAAAGACTGCAATTACATGGATAAGGTCTTTGAGTGGATCGAAACAAATTTGGAAGACTACACCGTAGCACAGTTCAAAGAAGTAGCACGCCGGTTTGAGAGGCCCGACGTCGTCAAAATACTTGCAAATATTCAATAACAAGTAAATCACTACGTTTATTTGTTCTTTTAAACATATTCCTTTTTTTGATATGCCTGTAAAAGTAAAAAGGGGATTTATTGCAAGAGGGTCGTCCTGAAATTTTTACAGTCACGGGAGGGAAGGGCAAAAACAAAAGGGGGAGAATGAAACATTGTCAATACCAGTCGTCCCGATACCAACCCAAATTAATTATATTTGTCGGTGAGAGTCCACTCGAGGGCAGATTAGCAATGCTTTAAAAATAAACACATGTAGAAAGGGAGAGAGGTGGGTTAAATATTGAATACACCTTGACAGTGGCAAAAAGGGCATTTCAAGGATTTCGATAATTTGAGGCTAATGAAAGGGCACCGAACTTTCTGCCTGTAAATAGCTGTCGTTCATGGTTGTTCTCAGAACAACTAATATATTTTGTACAACTGTTGTTCTTTGTCATGGAAGAAAGCATACCTTTCTTTAATTCAGTTATGACTTCCATCAGACGTCATTCTCGTCGAACGATCGTATGAAGGAATTTTTATGTTGTATGAGGATCAACCAGCGAACATGTTAAAAGACTCTCCCTTCTTTTTGTTTTCCTGTGGGTAAAAACAGATTCAGCTAAACCTTCCATTATACAATCTTCTTATTTGGGCAAGAGATTGGATGAAAGAAACCTTTATACTTTGTATGAGGGATCAACCAGGGAAGATTCTTGTGAGAAGAAAGCAATTTCTTAAGAGCCTTTGTTTCTATCACTTTCTAGTACACAATAATCAAAATAGGAATAATAATGATGCTTTGAAGTTGGAGTCATGTCTGAGGCTAAAATCGTAAATTCTCCTCCAATTCCCACAGGATGATTTTGAACGTGATAATTAAAGTAAAAAAAAAAAAAAAAAAATTGTGTACTTTGAGAAAGCCTGAAAGTTGTCTTACATAATAATGTTTAAAACGATCCTGCTAGGATCGAAACGTCAGGCCAACTTACTTTAACACATAATAATGTTTAACCAGACCTGTGGTACCAATGTTTAGATTTCTCTATTTACAATTTAGCAGACAGGATATATCCCAGTGGTTAATCTACCTGCCATGGTAAAGAAAGAAATAGGAATATTACTTAATGCAGACGTCATGAACTCTTACAACTGGATCCATTTTGCCGAAGAGATTGGCGTCCGGATGGAAGAGAGAAACGTCTGGAAGAGAAGCGACGACCCGATGGAAAACTTGTACGACTGGATCAAGATTCACAGGGAGGAATTTGCAGTCTCAGAGTTTAAAAGAATTGCCGCAGATTTTGGTCGACGTGATGTCGTCCGATTCCTAGAGAGGCATGGGTTTTGACACGATTATTCAAGTTTTGTCAAGGTGAGGAGTTCCTGTACGATAGAATGGTCGTTAAATTTCAGTGCTGACAAGGGTAAATGAAATCACAGTGTTGCAAATATACGCATTTTTACGTATTGTATGTAACAAGTTATGGTCGGAGTAAAGATATCGTGTGTGATAAAGAAAGGAAACGGAGTTACTCACTGTGAGTTACAAGACATGATCAGTGTTAGCTAAATTAAGAGTGTTCATGGAGAAATTAAGAAGAATATTCTGTCTCTTTTGAGGTCTAGAGATTGGTGCGACTCTTGGAAATTGTTATTTTGGACTTGGCCCGAACCCGGTCCAAAACGATACTGTCACATGCATTGTCGTATGTGGGGTCCTTGTAAATGATAATATATCCTTGATGGGTTTGTTGAGTTTTAAGTCATTCAACTGGTGTCGCTCATGTTGACATAACAAGTCACTCTCATAGCTACAAGAGGTGGGAGAAGGGATGACGCAGGGGCTAAGGTTTGGTATGATATCACGTATGATTTGTGACAACCATTGTATAGCCACAAGTGGAAGCCCATGGTATCGCTCATATTGACATAAAAACTCACTCTCAAAGCTACAAGAGGTTGGAGAAGGGATGACGCAGGGGCTAAGGATTGGTATGATATCACGTATGATTTGTGACAACCATTGTATAGCCGCAAGTGGAAGCCCATGGTATCGCTCATATTGACATAAAAACTCACTCTCATAGCTACAAGAGGTTGGAGAAGGGATGATGCAGGGGCTAAGGATTGGTATGATATCACGTATGATTTGTGGCATTTGTTATCGCAGTTACGGCTAGTTTTGTTGCCAATAAGCAGTGTCGTAGAATGTCTTACATCTGTCATGACCGTCCTATGTTGCGGAAAAAGTCACTCGGTAGGCACAAAGTGAGGCTTGGGATGTTAAATTATAAGTTTTAGTGTCGCTATGAGGGAACTATGTCAAAAGTCTGATGCAGAGGGTGCACCAGCATATGCTGCAGCCAGATTGAGTAGGACATAATGGTCTGTGCAGTTTCAGATACTAGTCACAGCTTGTGTGATACTGTTGCAGCCTTGCTGCAGGTGTGCAGTTTGTCCTTTTCACTCGCTTATATGGATTCTCGGTTTGTACCAGAGCCTTGTAGTTCGTTGAAAAGTTAAACATATTAGCTGTGACTTTTCTTTTGTTAATAAGGGATTATCAATGAATATAGCAGCATAATGGTCTGTTTTGGTGTTGTCATAAATGAACACTACTATACCACAACCAAATTATGCAACGGAAAAATTCAAATTACTATTTTGTTTTCACCTGAGATAATACTTGTTTGCAAATTATTACTTGTGTTTCCAAGTTAAAATGTTTGAAGCATGAAGTTCCTCAGCAGTGAGTTTGGGAGGAATTCTTGGGGTGATTTACTTCATTCTTGATTGAATGCTGAAAGTATTTTAGATTTATGAATAAGATATTCCATATAATAAAACTACTGGAAAAAAAATATATAATTTGACCTGAAATGAAAGAAAAATGTGCATCTTTATTTCTTGCCAATCATTCTGAAATATCTTTTAAGGACTTTGTTAAAGTGTTATTTTACTGCTATGTCTGATTGTTAAATGAAATGTAGTTATAGTGAGAGTGTTGGTAAGGAAGGGTGAGGCCTGGTGTTGGGAACGACAGAAGATAAGAGCAAATGCAAGCCACGAGCGGTGATGTTTGTGGCAAGCCTGATGTGCAATAATGAAAAAAACTCAGTTCATCGCCGATAAACTCATTTTTTCGTTCGAAAAACTCAGTTCATTGACTGATAAACTGCATTTTTTTCTTCTTGAAAAACAAGATTTTTTGCCCCTAATGTGCAATAATTTTGTTAATTTTTAACTCAAGTTTCACCTAGCTAAAACAAAGTTTTGCGATAAACAGTTTTTCTCTGATAGGCAGTTTATCAAGCTAAAAAAAGGGTTTTCGGTGAACTCTGTTTATCAACTTGAAATACGTTTTTCAAACTGAAAAACTATGTTTTTCACTTGAAAAGCGGAGTTTTTCGCGATAAACTCTATTTTTCGCTCGAAAAAACGAGTTTATCGGTGATACACTGAGTTTTACGATTTATTGCACTTTAGGCTTGCCATAGACGTTGGCCTCTTTGATCGGGTGTTACTAGGACAATGTTGTTCTTCCTAAGCATGCTACATGTTATTTACACGTAACTAATACAAGTGCCTATATTACTAGGCTTGAACAGAATCCCCAAAAGTGAACATACCATGGAATGGCCTTTTTTGTGCAACATGTTTCTTCTGTTTATCTTTTGTCCAATAATTTTTTCCACAATGGTTGATTTATATGGTTTATATTCAGTATGCATGTATTATTAAAAGACTAGTCCAGGTCAACATTTCTTTTTGATATGTTAAAGAGGAACATAATCTAAGCATTCTGGTGAAATTTGCATTCAATTCCTATGTACGTTTTTTGAGATATTGACAGCTGAAGTTGCCTCCTTTTGTACCAAAATTAGACTTGGAGCAAACAGGCGTGACATTATTGTTGCACACTGATATATAATGTTTTGTTTTCCTTTAATATTTACGTCTAATTTTATACTCTACAATTGGATGCATCCATAATGTGAATGTACCATAGGTATTGGTATTTTATAAACTTCACATCCCCTTTAGACAAACTAGTAAGCCTATCCAATCCAAGGTCAAATCAATAGACTGAAAAATAAAGAAAAAACAAAACACTATTTGTCAGTGTGCAACTATGACATGACACCTGTTTGCTTCAAGTTCACTTTTGGTAGAATATCAGATAACTTCAACTGTCAATATCTCAAAAACGGTACATAGGAATTGAATGCAAATTTCACCAGAATGTTTAGATTATGTTCCTCTTTTACATATCACAAAGAAAATTTGACCTGGACTATTTTTTTTCATTCAGAAAGTGCTTGTAAGAGAAAAGTTTCAAAGAAATTGGTGCATGGCTATTGCCAAGTTGGTGTCTTTGATAAAAGAAAGCAGTGGCATAGTAAAGCTACCTTATTTACAATATTTTGTAAGTTTTACATACTGGTCACAACTTGTTTGCTTAAGTGGATTCTCATATGTACCAGAATATTGCAGTTCCTTAAAAAGTGAAAAATCTCAGCTGCAACTTTTAAAGGTCTGGTAACAGTTAAACACTAAAAAACCAAAAATCTAGTCATATTTTAAACACCTAAGACCAATCCTGACTCGTTCATGAAGTTTTCCGTTGCTAAAATCCATCGATTTGAAATTTCGCAATATTTGAAGACCATTTTTGTGTCATTTTCCATACCAATTCTTTCCATATCGAAACCTTTCACAACGAAAGTCAATCCTTAATACACTTCACGAAATTCTGCATATTAGTTAAAATCCAGTCGTTTCGTATCTGGAAATGCACATTGATTTTAACTCATTAGCACGTAATTAATTAAGTTTTTGGGTTCAAACTTTTCTGAGTGTATTTAGTTATATCCCAAGAATCATTGTGCAGAGTATGAGGGGGATTCGTCGCGTGTCTCTCTACCTTTAATGGGGGAGTACCAACGGATGTTTCTTTTGGTGTTGTCAAAAAAAAAACACTACTATACAACAACCAAATTTTGCAATGGAATTCAAAAATTCTATTTTGTTAAACATTTAAACATGAAGGCAGTGCCTTAAGTAAAGTTACCTTAAAATGACTATTCCAGTAAGCTACGAAAAAAAAAAGGGCCAAAAAAAAATGATAGAAAAAAAAAAACACCTTGCTTACAAAGAGAGATGTTGCAATATTGTTTTTGTAATAGAGCAACCAACAGCAATTTTCTGAAAATTGGGTAGCATGGAATCATGGTTAAAGTGACAATGAAAGAGGCTTACATTGTACATGTACACATACACACACACACATAGGCGGGGGGGCTGCAGCCCCCCCAACCCAAATTTTTTGTGAAAATTCGGGCAATATGGTGAGAATTTTTTGGGCACCTACTGAAAGAAGAATAATTTGCAATGTGTTTTTCAAAAAAGTTTTTGTGAAATTCTGGCAATATGGTGAGAATTTTTCGAGCACCTACTAAAAGAAGAATAATTTGCAAAGTGTTTTTCAAAATTTTTTTGGTTGCAAATTCGGGCAATATGGTGACAATTTTTCGGGCACCTACTGAAAGAATAATAATTTGCAATGTGTTTTTCAATGGTTAAACTGATATTATTATTATCGTTAGTATTATAACAACTTCCCCAATTATTGTAACCAATATGAAAGGGTAATAACACGGAAATTTTTTGCACGAACCGCGCGCGTTCAACATGTTAATGTTCATATATAGGCATTCACTGGTTATTGGCATGTGATGTAATAACCGATGAATGCCTGTATGATATACACATTAACATGTTGAACGCGCGCGGAGCGTGCGAACAATTTTGGTTATATTTTTCGGGCAAGTTGTTACAGCCCCCCCAAATCAAATTAGGCTCCTACGCCTATGCACACCCATGCAAATATATGCAGTCATTTGTGGACCTAATCCAGTCTTTAATCATGTTATTGACAATTATATAAAAAAAACTTAACTTATTCAATAATAAATTTGAGGCATTGGGTACAATGAACATGATCTGGTTTAGATTTTGAGCTTCTGTTTTTTTCAGAAATCGTTAGTTACGAATATAACTGCTAGTGTGTCTGTTATATCAGGTTAAAACACTTTCATTAAGTTAAGAACTTCTATTATTCTATCATCAGCTTCTTCAAAATAATTTTACTGAATATAATCAGTGGTTTTAAACTTAATGTTTTAGCTACTATGAATTGCAGCTCGAACCTATTTTTTTTTCTGTTTTAAATTTACTATGTAAGAAATATTTGTATATTAACATCACTATGTATTATGAAAGTACTTCAGCTGTTGAGATTTTGAATTTGTTGTCAAACAACGTATGATTGCATATCCAATACACATTTTATATTGTAAAGGGCTATGCTATATATAATAAAAACCTAAGATGGGCTTTAAGTCAATTCTTCCTGGTGATAGTCCTTTTTTGTCATTCTGAGAACATTTTTTAAGTTTTAAGAGATATGCCAGTTGCAGCTAACATACTATTTAGTTAGAAACCAAACCTTGATGTCATATTCCCATAGCTCCCAACTCTTGAGAAGGCAAATGCTGGTCCGTGCCATGAATTGCCGTCCTGGGGGAGGGGTATAAGGGGAGGGGGTGTCCCCCTCCCTATTTGAATTTTTTTGGAATCCTGGTGATGCCTACATATAAAATGGTTGCACTTAGAAAGGCTTTTGTCACCCAAAATTTTCTGAGAAATATGCATTTTTTTGTGTGTAACATCAATAAATTGAAAATCAATAAATTGAATGGCATGAAAATGTTCGCTGCTCGCCCCAATGAAAGAAATATAGGCTAATTTGAGGTTCAAATGATGCTGTAAGGGAGGTTTTATACTCTATTATGCTAAATGCTAAAGAAATGATGGTTGCTAAGTCAAAATTTGATGCAATTTTTTTTATGTATACTTGACAATTACAATGCGGGTTTTTCGGACGCTTGCGCGGGTCAGCGGGTTTGGGTGTTAGAATGCGGGTCCAACCTGCGAAATGCGGGTCAGTTGGGAGCTCTGTATCCCCATTAAACAATGGATTTGGTAGATTGAATGTAACCTATTATGATGTAAAGTTTTCAAAGCATGCAATGTTTTCTGGTATTTAGCATTTCGTCAGAAAGAAACTTTCATAGGAATATTACCTAATGATTTTTAGCTCGCCCCCCACACTCATTTGTAGGCCTCACCCATCCCCCCAAACCCCAAAACAATTGTCAGACTTTTTCATTTTTTTTAGAATTGGTTATACCTCCCCTCTCCCCCCCCCCCCCACCCAGACAAGCATTGAACTCCTACAAATGGATGTCTAGCTAACACCCCTGACTTGTCAGTTTATTTCATCATTTCCGTAGCAAACATCGGCACCTGCAGTATTGTTGGAAGACGTTGTTTTTACAATTTACATGAAATAATAGGAATAATGCAGAAAACTGACATTTCATTGATAATTGGGGATCAAACTATCAGTCCTGCTTCAAAGCAGCATGCAGGGTTTCGTTAACCTCCAAGGACTGTGACTGAGGACATACTTAACTCCTGTATTGCTGATATAAAAGAAGAAAATGTTGTAAGCTTTAGGCACGATATTAATTTTGATATTCTGTAGGTCGTTTTAACCCATATCATGATTAGTCCAGGACATGTTTCTATACCACATTCAATTTTTGAGAAATGACACCCATTAGTTGAGGATTATCAGTTTAAGTGACTGGAACTCAAGTAATCTAATACACGGATAAATTATAGGTCAGTTCCCTTAGATGCAACACAAACTTAAAAAAAAAAAAAATGGGAAATAGAACTTTGATGGTCTCAAATGACATGTTTATTTATGTTGCAAAATTTTCAAAAGACAGATAATTTTGAATGTTATCCAATGATACACTGTTGTTTATAATAAGTTAAAAGAACTTGCTTTGGCTATGTTATCGGAATTGACAAAAACCAACAACAATGGATTTACATTAACTAAAGGCCTGCAAAGAGGAGGTGAGGTCATAACCGATT